>CAUYLG010053724.1:0-57461 GCA_963573385.1 Cacajao melanocephalus | reverse complement strand
ATTGTTAAGCACAATTATTGGCATAAAAGAGGTTTTTAATACCCATTTTTAGACTGCATTCTAGCCTGGGCAATAGAACAAGAATCCCGTTCTCTCTCCCTCTTTCCCTTCCTCTTTCTTTCTCTCTTACATTCTTTTTTTCTTTCTTTCACTCTCACTTTCTTTCCTCTTTTTTCTTTCTTTCAAAAATATTAAAAAAAAAAACCATAGAAGCTCCAACAAAAATCTCAGAACTGATCAACAGAGTCAGTAAAGTTGCAGGATAAAAAATAACAGAACCCAATAGTTTTCTGTATACCAAAAACAAACTAGTGGAAAAAAAAATCAAGAAACAAATTGCATTTATAATAGCTATAAAAAACAACCCATGTAGGAATAAATTTAACCAAGGAGGTGAAAAATCTCTACAAGAAAAACTACAAAACACTGATGATAAAGAGGACACAAAAATGAAAACATATCTCATGTTCATGAATTGGAGACATTAATATTGTAAAAATGACAATGCTAAAAGTGATTTACCAACTCAGTGCAATCCTGTCAAAATACCAATGACATTCTTGACAGAAATAGAAAAAAAAAAACCTCCTACAATTTATATGAAACCACAAAAGATCCTGAATAGCCATAGCAATCCCGAGCAAAAAGAACAAAGCTGGAGAAATCATGTTGTTGAACTTCAAAATATATTTCAAAGCTATAGTAACCCAGACAGCATAATATTGGCATATAAATAGATACATAGAACAATGGAACAGAATGGAGAACCCAGAAATAAATTCACATATTTACAGCCAAATGATTTTCAACGAAGCTGCCAAGAACATTTAATGGAGAAGGAACAGTCTCTGAAAAATGATGCTGGGAAAATTGACTATTCATATGCAGAAAAATGAAACTGGATTTCTATTTCACATAACATATAAAAATCAACTCAAAATGGATTAAAAACTTAAATATAAGACCTGAATCTATGAAGTAGTAACTAGAAGCAAACATAGGGGAAATACTTTAGGATGTTGTTATGAGCAAAGATTTCATGGATAAGACCTCAATAGCATAGACAACCAAAGCAAAAATAGACAAATGGGATATTGTCAAACTAAAATGCTTCTATATGCAAAGGAAACAATTAACAGAGTGAAAAGACAACCTACAGGATAGGAGAAAATATTTGCAAACTATCTGATGAGAGTTTAGTATTCATAATATAAAACAAATTCAACTTAATAGCAAAAAAAAAAATCACATCAAGAAGTAGGCAAATAAGTTGAATAGACATCTCTCAAGGAAGACATACAAATGGCCAATAAGTATGTACAAAAAATGGTCAACATCATTAATCATCAGGGTTATGCACATCCAAACTACAAGAATATATTATGTCACCCCAGTTAGAATGGCTATTACCAAAGAGATAAAAAAGCTGAGAGTATGTGGTGAAAAGCAAACTCTTATATGCTATTTGGAGGAATGTAAATTAGTATGTCCCTTATGGAAAACAGTATGAAGGTGCTTCAAAAAATTAGAACTACTGTATCATCACACAATCCTACTACTGGATATACAGCGAAAGGAAAGGAAATTCAGATGTCAAAGAGCTATCTGTACTCACATGTTTATTGAAGCACTACTTAAATACTTAGCCAAGTTATGAAATTATCTATGTCTCCATCAATAGGTGAATGGATTAAAAAAAGTGCTGTATATACCAATGGAATATTATTTAGTTGTATGAAAAAACAAATTTCTGTCATTGAAGGCAACATGAATGAGCTTGGAGGACATTATTTTAAGTGAAATAAGCTACACAGAAAGATAAATACTACATGTCCTCATTAATATAAAGAAGCTAAAAAAGTTGATCTCATACAAGTAGAGAGCAGAATAGTGCTTACTGGAAGCAGAAAAGGGTAAGGGGAAGAAAGAGATAGCCAAAGGTAGCTAAGAAATACAAAATACAGCTGGATAGGAGGAATAAGTTTGAGTGTTCTATAGCACTATAGGGTAACTATAATTAGCAATTTATTGTATATTTTCAAATAGCTAGAAGAGTGGATTTTAAATGTTTCCAACACAAAGAAATGAAAAATATTTAAGATGATAAATGCTAATTGCCCTGATTTGATAATTTGTTTTATACATGTATACAAATATCACATTGTACCTCATAGATATGTACAATTATGTGTCCATAGTAATAATATTAGAAGCCATGTGACTTATGAGATGTCCTGTAAATTGTTTTATGAAAATTGTAAGAGATAATTAAACAGAATCAAGCTGGAGAATAAGCCCCAGAAGCGCATTTCTCCATCCCACTTCCACATCACCATCTCTAGAGCATTATAATTGCAATGAAATATGAAATAATACAAAAAAGTATTTTTAAATCTGAGGAGACAGTCTGAACATATCAAAATAATCTACTGAAAAATAAAACTCAGGATCCATTTGGTTAGTACTCCTTTGACAAAATGAATACGCAAAGGAATAGCTCATAGCTGAAAATTAAGGGAGATAAATTTAAGGTTCATTGGTGCCAGAAGTAAAACTGAAGAATTTGAGAAGAAATAAAAATAGAATGACTACTGTTACTATTATTCTAATATAAAATTCTATAACACAGCTGTTTTAATATATCTTTAAGGTAGGGAGGCAAACTAACCTGCCCTTGTTCATAGAAAACTCAGTATGAATGACACTTCAAAACCTTGACTCTCTTCTCCACATCACACTATTGCTTTCAAATGGGCTCTCTAGCTTTATTTATTTAATGAATTTAAACCTTGCTGTTGACATCCAGTATGTTCTACTCAGGGTAATTAGCCTGTGTGAAAGTTTAGACATATGGTGAGGATAAGGTGACTACAAACCCATAAGAATGCCTTACTCATTCACATAAAATACTAGGGTATGTCATCAGCAACCTTATTATTTATTTTTATTTTAAATAGAGACAGAGACTCCCTATGTTGCCCTGGCTGGTCGTGAGCTCCTGGGCTCAAGTGATCCCCCTGCCTTGGCCTCCTAAAGCTAGGATTACAGAAGTGAGCCATGATGCCCAGCCTCAAGCTGATTATTTTGCAGGGATTTCGGGCATGTTGGGCAAAAAGGAGTCCTCTTTCTCCTCCTCTTCCTCTACCTTTTTCTGCTCTTCTTCTTCAATCAGATTTCAGGGTACCAAAAAGTAACCAAGAAAAATGATGATAATCAGAGAGGAAAAAGATAATTACAAGAACAAGGAAATGCAAACTGGTTTAACTAATATCTCATTCAGAGCTTCCCATGCAAACCCAAGTATTTGGCTTTCATTTCTAAAGAGATCATGTTCCCTCAATTGAAAACATAAAAACAGAAACAAATCAAAGCTTCTCTAAATATTCTAAACACTTATTATATTATAATAAGTAATATTTAAACCTTTTGAGGTGTCATTCATACTGAGTTTTCTATGAACAAGGGCAGGTTAGTTTGCCTCCCTACCTTAAAGATATATTAAAACAGCTGTGTTATAGAATTTTATATACTATAATAAGTAATATTATAGTAGAAAGGTACCCAGTCTTGTGTAAGATACACAAATTAATTCAGCTTTACTCAAAATGTTGGCAAGTGTAAGAAAAATAAGAGGTAAACTTGTCAGTGAGGTGAGGTGTTATATTAACACACAAATCTGCTACTCTTCCTTAGGTAGAACAGTCCCAGAATTGGCAACTAATGATAATGTGAGAGTAGAAACAAGTGTAGAAAACAGACACCAGAGTTTACCTTCTCCTTAAGCAATTTAGATTATGGCTTTAAGCATATATCATAACACATATGTTAAGAAATATCTTGTGTGATACATATGTTTGAAATACTTAAATTTTAATCCATATGCTTTGCTAATAAAAATACTAGTATTTACACATGGTGGTATTGTGGATATGAAATGACAGCTAAAATGGCTCAATGATTTTCTTACGTTTTGTGTATAAGAGCTAAGCATTTTGTTAATAATGTTTCTTTTTAGTTTCCAATTTTCTAAAGTCTAAATTGACAGCTGAGGAGCTGCTTTGGTTTTCAAATGAATGATAGGTACCAAAGAGGATAAGACTAAAATAGTGAGAGAATGCATTAACACGTATGGGATGTATGTTTTTCGCCTGAATAACAACACTACCTCTGTTTCAAGAAGTAGCACTTTAGATTGATATAGTCTATTATATATCTCTGTGGGCTGGAAACACAGATATTTTAATCTTAGGAAATTTAAGATTATGAATTTTTGTATGCCCACTTCTGGAAAGTAGGCAGATTTTTCTTGAAAATAGCAGGAATCTCATTAACTCCTTCTACTTAAAACCTGTAAATGATTTCAGAATGTGCTCTCGAAATATAAATCTAGTCATAAAATATCCTCAGTGATAATGTTATTCATTCAAATAAATTAAGCCAAATAAAATCTCAAGAGCCCTCCTCTTCTTCTTCTTTTTATATCAATAAAGCTATACATCACATTAAGACCTTTAGAAAAACTCAAGAGGCAATTCCAGAGAGCTATCTGGTCACTATGTTACCTCCACATGCAAGTTATAAGAATGAGAAATCTGAAAAGCTCAGCATATAAAATTTGATAACCTTTAGCTAAAATGGCTAAGAAACTTCAAAAGGTATCCACTTTTGCCAAGCAAAAGTTTTCTCTTAAGCAGTTACTGGAAGGTTTATTAATATTTCTCATCCTTAAAAAAACAACTAGAGAAGTCAAAATACCACATAAACAAAACAAAGGAAACTTTTGGGGGAAAGAACTCACTTTGTCTTCAAGGCACTTCTTCCTGTGATTTAAACAGTATGAAAGGAGAACGTAAGTTGATTATTTTTCCTCCAATCCATGTGCAAGTCAACTCCAAAAGTAGCAGAAAGTCACCAGCACCATCTGAAGATCCCTTTCAACTGCATGCGGCTTTTTCAACTTTGCAGGAGAAAATAGGAGGGTCCCTGCATTTCCTTCAAGTCTTACGACATGCACATGACTCCTACTGGGCTGAAAAAGCACTTCTTGTCAATTTTTACTTAAACTATGAGTAACAAATTCTCTGCAGGACATCCTTAAAGGGAAATTCTGCTAGGATTAGCATTCGAAATATCTGGCTAAGCTCCAAAAAGTTTAAAATACATAACGTTCGTACAGACACATACACACTTGAGAAATTTCCACTAACTAGGCTAAATTAAGGGCATATTTATAAAAATAATACTCTAAAAGGATGATGTATTTTCTGTTTCCTCAATCTGTTTTTGGTTTTGTTTTGTTTTCTGGTGGTGATCAGAACCCTTCTTTTAGGTTAGAAATGTCTGAACTGCTGAGCTTTTCTGTTGGACTGTCTGGAAAGAGATGAGGCCCTATGTTCTTACCTGCAAAGCTATTGGTACCTTGAGAGATGACCCCCTGGGTTGTGGCCTCTATCACTGCCTTCTTGGGAAATTGAGGATCTCTGAGACTTGGGTTTGGATAGAATAACTCAAGGTAGTTTCCTGCTCTCTGCACTTGCAGTGTGGACTCAACCTTCCCTGCTCTGCCTGCTTTCTGGTGAGCTGGCCACAATTGTGACATCATATCCATGGCCGTATGACTTCATAAAGCATAAACTCATTGGGTCTTGAAATCTTCAAAACAGGAAAAGTGTCTGTCATGACATCTCTTGACAGAGGTGTCAAGAGTTGGATCTGAAGAAATTTTTGGATATTAAATCAATCCACAATACGTATTCTCAATGGGGCACACTGATTCATAAAGGAAGTGACGTTTCCTCTTAGGATCTCCATTTGAGGCCATTTCTTCAGTTTGGAAGGCAGGATGAGAGGAGAAATTCTGCCTTATTTCCAGACCAAACTGAAACTTACCTTGTTTGAAGTGCTAAAGGAATGAAATGTTAATATCTTTTAAGGTCAGACTTTGGTATATACAGTCAAAGAACTTGAGCAAGGGAAACACAGAGCCAGTTAACTGTATGTTTTGTTATTCACTTGACTTTAATGATTAAGACATTGTGAAAATGAATACATGGTGATTAGCAACAATAAATTTTGATTCAGCCAAAGGACACAAGTATATATCCTTAGTAATAGATGTTAATCCTTGGACACCACTGCTAAAAAGGTACTACCTGTATTTTCCTTGTTTTATGGGCAAGGAAAGCAGTCTTTGAGGTGTAACAATGCCTGAGACCATCACCCTCTTTATTTGTTCCCATGCTTCCTGAGAGGATGATCTACATTCACCAAGTCATTCCATACCTGCTACATTCTGAGCCTCCTTCTGCCTCCTAAGTTTTTACAATCTGTCTTTCACTGGAACCACTCCAAAAAAAGCTTCATTGAGATCACATACAACCTTGACTAGCAATCCAAAAGGCATGATCTTCAGTCTTACCGAAAAATTCTTATCTCTGGCCATGTCTGTTTCTTTTTGAAATTATCTTCCCTTGGTTTTGCTATGTTACACTCTTCTGATTTTGTTTCCTCTTAGCATCCTCAGCCTTCTCTCTCTTCACCTCACTCTTCCCTAGAGCTTTATCTTCTGTTCAATATGCTTCTCTGAAGCCTCTCCATTATGTTCTGCATCAAAACAATGAACAATTATACAATATGACTCCCAAACATGTACTCTCATCTGATACCACTCTTCAAGGTTCTGGATCTGTATCCCACTATCCATTAGACAACCTTGTTTAGAGGTCCCCAGGCATCTCAAACTCAACAGTCCCAAATATCCTCTTTGTCTTCTCCCCATTCCAAACTTGTTAGTTTGCTATATTTCCTACTTCAGGGAATGGCACAATCATCCACCCGTTATCTTAGACCATTCCCTTTCCTCATCTATTCTCCACCATCCCCATCATTGTCCAACTTCTGTAGGTTCTAGTTTGTTAAATGATCTTTCTCAAGTTGGTCCTCATCCCTGAATTCCGTGTCTCACATTTCTCACTCCGATTATTCTGTCAGCCATAAAACAACTGGCAGCTGCCTCAGCCTGGTCCCTTTCTATCCTTCTCTACAGAACAATATTTTTAAAAAAGATTGTCAAATTATAAAATACATGCTTGCAGAAAATCTGGAACAGAAACTGAAAAACCTATAAAGAAAATGTAAAATGACTTGCAATCCAAGACAGCCCAGACCAAATCTTTGCATACCTCTTTAGACTTTGTATCATTTATATATTAATGATACAAGAAAATGCTTACTTTTTGTGCAAATGTATGTATATATATATATAAATATATATATAAATAACATAGTTATCCAATATATTTAATTAGAAAACCAAGACCACATTGGATATACTTGTAGAAAGTACAAGATGTTTTTCTTTCCCATTGCTAGGATTATGGTTGAGCCCCCATAACAAAAGGCAAATTAATAAAATTATATAAATTATTTAATTTTTATGTCTCATGGGAGCTTTTAAGAAATGAAGACTCAAAGCAAGAGATAAATGTGTGTATTTTTTTATTGCATTTTAGGTTTTCGGGTACATGTAAAGAACATGCAAGATTGTTGCATAGGTACACACATGGCAATGTGGTTTGCTGCCTTCCTCCCCATCACCTATATCTGGCATTTCTCCCCATGATATCCCTCCCCAAGTCCCCACCCCCCTGCTGTCCCTCCCCTATTTCCCCCCAACAGACCCCAGTGTGTGATGCTCCCCTTCCTGTGCCCATGTGTTCTCATTGTTCAACACCCGCCTATGAGTGAGAACGTGCGGTGTTTGATTTTCCGTTTTTGTGTCAGTTTGCTGAGAATGATGGTTTACAGATTCATACATGTCCCTACAAAGGACAAGAACTCATCGTTTTTTATGGCTGCATAGTATTTCGTGGTGTGTATGTGCCACATTTTCCCTGTCCAGTCTATCATTGATGGGCATTTGTGTTGGTTCCAAGTCTTTGTTGTTGTAAACAGTGCCGCAATGAACATTTGTGTGCATGTGTCCTTATAATAGAACGATTTATAATCCTTTGGATATATACACAGTAATGGGATTGCTGGGTCAAATGGAGTTTCAATTTCTAGGTCCTTGAGGAATTGCCACACTGTCTTCTACAGTGGTTGAACTAATTTACACTCCCACCAACAGGGTAAAAGTGTTCCTATTTCTCCACATCCTCTCCAGCATCTGTTGTCTCCAGATTTTTTAATGATCACCATTCTAACTGGCGTGAGATGGTATCTCAATGTAGTTTTGATTTGCATTTCTCCAATGACTGGTAATGATGAGCATTTTTTCATATGTTTGTTGGCCTCATGTATGTCTTCTTTTGTAAAGTGTCTGTTCATATCCTTCACCCACTTTTGAATGGGCTTATTTGTTTTTTTCCTGCAAATCTGTTTTAGTTCTTTGCAGATTCTGGATATTAGCCCTTTGTCAGATGGGTAGATTGCAAAAATTCTTTCCCATTCTGTTGGTTGCCAATTCACTCTAATGACCGTTTCTTTTGCTGTGCAGAAGCTGTATAGTTTGATTAGGTCCCATTTGTCTATTTTGGCTTTTGTTGCCAATGCTTTTGGTGTTTCGGTCATGAAGTCCTTGCCTACGTCTATGTCCTGAATGGTTTTGCCTAGGTTTTCTTCTAGGGTTTTTATGGTGTTAGGTCTTATGTTTAAGTGTAAAAAATATGGAACGCTTCACGAATTTGCGTGTCATCCTTGTGCAGAAGCCATGCTAATCTTCTCTGTTCCAATTTTAGTATATGTGCTGCCGAAGTGAGCGCAATTTTTGTATTTTTAGTAGAGACAGGGTGTCACCATGTTGGCCAGGCTGGTCTTGAACTCCTGACCTCAGGTATTCCGCCCACTTCATCCTCCCAAAGTTCTAGGATTACAGATGTGAGTCACCACACAAAAATTTTAAAGTTTTGTGCCTCAAAGGATACCATTCAAGAAAGTAAAAGGACAACCCATAAAATGGGAGAAAATGCAAGAAAATATTGCAAATCATGAATCTGGAAAGGGACTTACATCTAGAATATAGAAAGAACTCATACAACTTTAAAATAAGACAATTCAATTTAAAAATGGGCAAAGGAATTAAATAGACATTTCTTCAAAGATATATAAAGGGTCAATACGCACATTAAAAGATGGTCAACATTATTAACCATCAGGGAAATGAAAATCAAAACTACAATGAGCTACCACTTTATAAGCACTAAGATGCCTATAATCAAAAAGAAAGACAAGTGCTCTCAAGGATATGAAGAAATCAGAACTCTTATAACCTGCTGGTGGGAATGTAAAATGGTGCGACCAATTTGGAAAATTTTGTCACTTACTCAAAAAGTTAAACATAGTTACCATATGACCCACCAATTCCACTTCTAGGTATGTACCCAAGAGAACTGAAAACATACGTCCATACAAAAACTTGTACACAGATGTTTATAGCAGAATTATTCAAAATAGCCAAAAAGTGGAAACAACCCCAAGTCCATCGACTGATGATGGTTAAGCAAAATGTGGTATATTCATACACTGGAACATTACCCATCCACAAAAAATAAGGATATACTGATACATGGACATTGGTGAACCTTGAAAACATACTAACTGAAAGCCATGAGACAAGTGAGGCCATATATTCCATGATTCCACTTACATGAAATGCCAGTATAGGAAAATCCATAGACACAGAAAGTCGATTAGTGGTTGCAAGTCCTGGGAGAGAAAGGGGAGAATCTAATGTGTAGTGACTGTCATGAGTACAGGATTTCTTTTGAGGGTAATGAAAATGTTCTGAAAGTATATAGTGGTGATAGGTGTGTAACTTCGTGAATATGAGAAAAACCACTAAAATTTACAATTTAAAAGAACAAATTTTCTGGTGTATGAATACCTTAACAAGACTTTCTCAAGAGGAAAAAAGACAATCTATCTGTGCAATGGATACAATGTACATAACTGTGCTTCTTAGTTATAACCTATTTTACACGCATACACTATGATCATAAGTAGGTTAATATGAATAAAATATTAGAAAAAAAGATCAAAATGCTGGCTTGGCAGAACTAGGTGATCTCTTCATAACTATATCTGCATTTTCCAGATATTCCTCAATAAGCACTGCTTTTTGTAAGTGATGGGGAAAAAATTATTTACAACAAAAAGATAAATTATTAAACTCCCAAGAATATAAATAAAAATTCCTTAGCTAATAAAGAATAATAATAATACAGCAATCTAATGGTCCCTAAAATACCTTTCCCTCTCCTCCCCTACAGAAGACAGGAAAGTTGAACTCCCTCCTTCCGGAAACATGATGCCCTCGATTTCCACGAGACGTCCAGCTCCTGCTTCTCCCCCTCCGCTCCAGTTACTCCATCTTCTCGGTCCCTTCCTCCTCCTCCTCTTCCTCCTCCACCTCAGTAGTAAATACTAACGACCCGCGGTACTCTCACCAGGCCTCTATAATTAAGTAAAGGGCTACCTTGCCCCCCAACCCGCCACCCAGGACAAGGCGCACGTTCTCGGTTTTCTGTGAACCTCGGACTCTGAGACATCTCCAGGCCGAGACTGCAAAGTAAGTGAAGGACTGCGAGAACTCCCCACATACAGACAGTCCTTCCCCGGTGGCCAAGAGGACGCCAAGCCGAAGATAACGCTAGGGAAGGGGGACGACGGGGCCGCCAAGAGCGACCAAGACCAGGGGACTACGGACATCCTGGCCCCCTCCTCTAGCCCCGCCCCGGTCAGGGGGTTTCCTGCGCGCCGCCCCTTCTCGGACCCGGAGAGGACGTCCCAGCGAGCGTACGGGGCCCACACAGAGGCAGCAGCGCAGAGGCAGCAGCGGCGCGGACAGCGTGAGAAAGAGGGACACTCACCCGCGTCAGCCCCGAGCCCTCACTGCACCGGAAGTAGTCACCCGCCGGTTGCCAGGGTGAGGAAGCGGGGTGACATCAAGTCTTCCCATTGGTTGTACACGGTATCACGTGGCCGGAAGCAGGCTCCCACACGCGGCTCTGACTCCGCCCCCCGCTAAGAAGCGGCTCACCTGGCCTCAGAGGTGCAGCATGAGCTCCACCTGGGGCTTAATTCTGAACTGCGCATGCGCTCTCCTCTCCCCCCCTCTCTCTCTCTCTCTCTCTCCCTCTCTCCCTCCCTCCCTCCCTCCCTCCCTCCTTCTCCTCTCTCTCTTCTCTTCTCTCTCTCCTCTCTCCCCTCCCTCTCCTCTCTCTCCTCCCTCCCTCTCTCTCCTCCCTCCCTCTCTCTCTCTCTGTGTCTGTCTCTTCTCTCTCTCTGTCTCTGTCTCTCTCTCTCGCTCTCTCTCTCCTCTCTGTCTCTCTCTCTCCCTGTCTCTCTCTCTCTCTCTCCCCCCCCACCCCGCCCCTAAATAAGCCAGCAAGATATGATTGTATCTGAGTGGTTGGCTAATACTGCGATACAAAATGAAATTAAACTGACCATCATTTATCTAGGCGTCGCTTAAGAGCTTACTTTCTTTCGATCCTTACAGCACTCTTAAACGGTAGGGAAAACAGGTTCTGCCTGGATTGCTTGCAGGAGTTGGGGCAGAAGCCTTGCTTGCCCTAGGAGAAAGGAAAGAGTTGGCAGTCTTACTTTTATCGGCTGGGATCTAAGACCATAACCCAGCAACATTGATGTCATCATTTTAATGTTTCCTTGTAACTATTACCATGAATCGTTTCACATGTAACCACCTTTAGCCTGCTTTGGGAAAGCAGAGATTGGAAGGATTTGAGCAGTATTTCTCAGTGTGGTCCCCAGACCAGCAAGCTAGCATCACCTGGGCTCTTACAAAAAAATGCAATTTTTTTTTTGAGATGAAGTCTCTGTCGCCCAGGCTGGAGTGCAGTGGCACGATCTCGGCTCACTTCAACCTTTGTCTCCCGGGTTCAAGCGATTCTCCTGCCTCAGCCTCCCGAGTAACTGGGATTACAGACGTGTGTCACCACTCCCAGCTAATTTTTGTATTTTTAATACAGATGAGGTTTCACCATGTTGGCCAGGCTGGCCTTGAACTCAGATGATCCGTCGACCTTGGCCTCCCAGTGTTGGGATTACAGGCGTCAGCCACCTCGCCCAGTGAAAAATGCATATTCTTAGGCCCCACCTCAGACTTAACTAAATCAGAAACTGGGTTTAGAGCCCAGCAATCTGTGTTAACGAGGCTTGCAATCTGTGTTAACAATCTGTTGCACCTAAAATTTGAGAACCACTGATCTAAAAGGACTTTCTCCTCAGCCAATTTGTAGAAGTTTGGTGGAGAGGGTGAAGGAAGGAGCTCCTCAGAAGAGAGGAGCAATCAAGAATTTGAGCAATCAAGGAAAAAAGCCAGGAAGGCAGTTTGTGGCTAAGAGTGGGGAAGAGTCCTTGGAGCTGATTCCTACTCTGAGATTCCTAGATTAAAATGTATTCATTGTAAAGAAAAGATTGCTCGGCCAGGCGCGGTGGCACACACCTGTAATCCCAGCACTTTGAGAGGCAGAGGCGGGCGGATTACTAGATCAGGAGATCCAGACCATCCTGACTAATACAGTGAAACCCCGTCTCTACTAAAAATACAAAAATTAGCCAGGGGTGGTGCTCGCCTGTAGTCCCAGCTACTTGGGAGGCTGAGACAGGAGAATTGCTTGAACCTGGGAATCGGAGGTTGCAGTGAGCTGAGATTGCGCCATTGCACTTCAGCCTGGGCGACAGAGAGAGACTCTGTCCAAAAAAAAAAATAAAAAGAAAAGATTGCTCAACTGCTAGTAATCCCAAATCCATATTTAATAATTTTTGTACTGTTCAGTGTATTTTTTTTTGCTAATATTCTTCTCTATGAGCAAAAACTTAAAAGTTTTTGTGTATAGAAAAGTTTATATTGTGAAATAGGCCGGGCTCCGTGGCTCACACCTGTAATCCCAACACTTTTGGAGGCTGAGGCGAGCAAAGCACCTGAGGTCAGGAGTTTGCGACAAGCCTGGGCAACCTGGCAAAACCCCGTCTCGAGGAAAATTCAACAAATTAGCTGGGTCATGGTGGCACACGCCTGTAGTCCCAGCTACTCCAAAGGCTGAGGCAGGAGAATCGCTTGAACCTGGGAGGTGGCGGTTGCAGTGAGCCGAGATGGCTCCACTGCACTGCAATCCAGCCTGGGCGACAGAGCAAGACTCTATCAACAACAACAACAACAAAGGCTATTGTGAAATATATCTATAAAAAAAGAATTTTAGATTTGAAAGAGAATGTGGGAACCTATGTTAAATGGTTTGAATACAAAAAAAAAAGTGCTTAATGCGTAAGTCAATAAAAGATAAACAGCAATAGTGTAGATGTTAAGAAAAAGGATTCTAGAACCAAGAGAATCTGAGTTTCTATCTGAGTCCTGCCACTTACTTAAAAAAGTATCAGGCCCATAAAAAGTAATCAGTAATGTTAGCTTTTTTGTTCTGAGACGGAGTCTCTTCCAGGCTGGAGTGCAGTGGCATGATCTCGTCTCACTGCAACCTCTGCCTCCCGGGTTCAAGCGATTTTTCTGCCTCAGCCTCCCAAGTAGCTGGGATTACAGGCGTGTGCCACCACACCTGGATAATTTTGTATTTTTAGCGAGACAAGGTTTCTCCATGTTGGCAAAGCTGGTCTCGAACTCCTGCCCTTGTGATCCACCCGTGTCGGTCTCCCAAATGCTGGAATTACAGGTGTGAGCCACCGTGCCTGGCCTTAAGTGTTTAATAAATCAGGCCAGGCGGGGTGGCTCACGCCTGTAATCCTAGCACTTTGGGAGGCCAAGGTGGGTGGATCACCTGAGGTCAGGAGTTCAAGACCAGCCTGGCCATCATGGTGAAATCTCATCTTTAAAAATAATAATAATAATAATAAATCAAAAATGTCTAAAACACTAGAAGTAACCATTATTAAAATTTGGAAAATAAATTAGCACTGTATAATTGGGAGGTGAATTCTGTATAATATGAGAGCTCCTTTACTCAAAAGAATATCAGACCTTACACAAATGGTGGGAGGTGCTGGAATAAAAAAGTCTTGAAAGGAGGGTTGGGGGATTAAAAGAATCAGCGGGCCCCGGCATGGTGGCTCACGCCTGTTATCCCAGCACTTGAATCTGAGGTGGGTGGATCACTTGACGTCAGGAGTTCGAGACTAGCCTGGCCAACACAGTGAAACCCCGTCTCTACTAAAATACAAAAAATTAGCTGGGTATGGTGGGCGGCACCTGTAATCCCAGCTACTCGGGAGGCTGAGGCAGGAGAATAGCTTAAACCCGGGAGGTAGAGGTTTCAGTGAGCTGAGATCACACCATTGCACTCCAGCCTGGGCAATAAGAGTGAAACTCTGTCTCAAAAAAAAAAAGGATCAGCCACCAGTCAATCCATGAAGCCAAGCACAGTCAGGCCCCAACATGGGACCACCAAGGATCCAACCAGTACCAGCAGCAGGTATACCTATACAGTATAAGGACAAAAGGGACAAAAAACTTGAATTCAGGCAATGTATAGTTTAGGCAAGCAAAATATACAACATATAATGCAACAGTCCTTCAAGTGTGGTCCAGGGTTCCTGTGGGGTCCCCAGACCATTCCAGAGGGTCATTAGTATTAAACTCTTATTTTACAATAATACTGGCATGTTTATTTACCTTCTTCATTCTCACTTTCTCATGTACAAAAAGTTCATAGATAGGATTTCAAATTTCATATTACAAGTAATCTTTAAGAAACTACCACTTGGTCAGGTGTGGTGGCTCATGCTTGTAAATCTCAGCACTTTGGGAGGCTGAAGTGGGGGGATCACTTGAGGTCAGGAGTTTGAGACCAGCCTGGCCAACATGGTGAAACCCCATTTCCACTAAAAAAAAATATATATATATATATATATATATATATATATATATAAATTATCTGGGTGTGGTGGTGCATGTCTGTAATCCCAGCTACTTGGAAGGCTGAGGCTAGAGAATCGCTTCAAACCTGGTAGCAGAGATTGCAGTGAGCCAAGATAGCACCACTGCACTCAAGTCAAATAAAATAGGCCAGGTGAGGTGGCTTATGCCTGTAATTCCAGCACTTTGGGAGGCCGAGGCGGACAGATCACAAGGTCAGGAGTTCAAGATCAGTCTGTTCAACATGATGAAACCTCGTCTCTACTAAAAACACAAAAATTAGCTGGATGTGGTGGTGCACGCCTGTAGTCTCAGCTACTCGGGAGGCTGAGGCAGGAAAATCGCTTGAACCTGGAAAGCAGAGGTTGCAGTGAGCCAAGATCACGCCATTGCACTCCAGCCTGGGCAATGCCTGTAGTCTCAATTACTCAGGAGGCTGAGGCGGGAGAATCACTTGAACCTGGGAAGCAGAGGTTGCAGTGAGCCGAGATCACGCCATTGCACTCCAGCCTGGGCAACAGAGCTATACTCTGTCTCTAAAATAAATAAACAAACAAACTACCGCTTGTCGTTTTGGTGTAGTATCAAAGAATATTCACAATTATCTGATAAGGCTATTACACTCTTTCCTATTCCACATACAATCTGTATGAGGATGGATTATCCTTATACGTCAACCAAAACATCACATTGAACTGAATGTAAAAGCAGAAATGAGAATCTAGGGCCGGGCATGGTGGCTCACGCCTGTAATCCAAGCACTTTGGAGGCCAAGGCGGGCAGATCACCTGAGGTTGGGAGTTCAAGACCAGCCTGACCAACATGGTGAAACCCCATCTTAAAAAAAAAAGAGAATCTAGTTGGCTTCTTTAAGCCAGATATACCAGATATAAAGGAATTTACACTAATGCAAAAGATAACACTTTTCTCACTACATTTTTTTGTTTTTGGAAAACATTATTTATTCTTCATTAAAATGTGTTAATTATATTGGCACATAATGGTTTATTATTATTTTAAATAACTTTTTTATATTTCAGTTTTATATTCAATTTTTAATACAGTAAATATTAATAGATATAACCTACAGAAACAAAAGCTTTGGAGTGTTCTACTATTTTTAGGAGTATAAAGGTATCTTGAGACCAAAAAGTTGGAGAACCACTGATACCATTATTATAAATATAGCCCATGTAGTTTTAGTATACAACTTGAGGCTTTTTTCTTTCTTATTTTTCTACCACTGACTTCTTAGGGAGGGGCAAGGGGAAGAAGTTTATGACATAGCAATAGTAACTGAAACCGATTTTGTTAACTAGAAGTAGGATGGATATTATAACAAAACATAACATCATTATAAAAGTAAAACATGTGACATTGGCTTTAGGACTAGGGGAAGCAGCAAGAGAGGGAGGAGAACCAAAGTATTAACAAGAGTCTAACAGGACTTGAGGAGGCTGCCAATGAGGGCTTACAGGGAGCTAAGGAAGATGTTATCGGAAGCAGGAGAAAATGGGGCCCTTGTTATGTAGTGCCAGAAAGTTTGGCCCTGGCGTTAGGGAGCAGACACAAACCCTTCCACTGTACCCTTCTGAATTCCTAACCTGCAGAATCCATCCGCATAATAAGATAGTTGTTCTTTAGCACCTTTAAATTTGAAGTGGATTTTTACACAGCAATATTAACTGGAACCAGCAGAAATAAAAGAGAAGATGTTAAAGTTTTCCAAAGACATAGACATGCTCCCTTTCATTTCTTAGGTGACATTCTTACCCACTGTGTTCCTGGAATTTAACTACATTACAAAGTCATCTCCCAGTGCTGCTCTGTACACGTTTATCTTGGGAATCACACCCAGATGCCAAACATGCCACACAAACCTTCTCAAGTAAAAGGAACAAAATTCCCTCTAACCTGCCTTCGGACCCCTTTTTTTTTCTTTCTTTTTTTTTTTTTTCTTGATTGAGACAGAGTCTCACTCTGTTGCCCAGGCTGGAGTACAGTGATATGATCTTGGCCTCCCAGTTCAAGTGATTCTCCTGCCTCAGCCTCCCAAGTGGCTGGGATTACAGCTGCCTGCAACCACGCCCAGTTAATTGTTGTCTTTTTAGTAAAGACAGGGTTTCATCATATTGACCAGGCTAGTCTGGAACTCCTGACCTTAGGTGATCCACCAGTCTCGGCCTCCCAAAGTGCTGGGATTATAGGCGTGAGCCACCGCACCCGGGCCAGACCCAATCTTTAACATTTCTCACCTGCGTTGGGTGGGTACAGTAACAATGAGGTCTTTTGAAATATTGACAGTGAACAGTTTTAATATCTATTTGATTCACTCAACATGTTAAATATGAAAAAGAAAAAAGTCTATACTAGTAAATCTTCTTCAGAAAAGATCTGGTTGCCTCCCTCTTCCTGTTCCCACCTCTCCCAAACACCAAAGAGCGGCAAGCTGAGGAATTACTTTCTTTATCTCAAATACTCATGTCTGCTGCATCTTCATCCCTCTAAGTACGCCCCCTCTGTCCTGGTTCCCTGGGGGTCTCCCTTTGTTTTATAATCCTGGAAAACAACTATTGCTTTAACACATGTGCCCAAAATGTAACATGACAATAGGGATAGTTTTCAATTGTTGTGTGACAAGTTAACACCACTTCACCTGCTTAAAACAATACAAATATAATATTTCAGTTTCTGCGGATCAGGTGTTCAGGTCTCTGCTCAGATCTCAGAAGGCTGAAATCAAGGTGTCAGCCCGAGCTCCCATCTCATCCGATGCCCAGAGTGATTCTCCAAGCTCATTCAGGTGATTGGCAGAATTCAAATCCTTGCAGCTGTAAAGCTGGCAGCTTTTGTCTTCCTCAGGGTCGGGAGGAGCAATCCTCTCTGACTTTTCCACCTTGAAAGGACCCAACTGATTAGGTCAGGTCCCCCAGGACAATTCTCCTTTGATGAACACAGAGTCAATGATTAGTGGTCAAGTTTCAGGAGGGATGGCCATCATATTCTCAGTTTCCATCCACACTCAAGAGGATAGGATCATACCGGGTCTGTATACCAGGGGTAGAAATCTTTCAGGCCATCTTAGGATTTTGCCTACCACGTGGAAAAAAGAAAGTTTCAAGCCAGGCACAGTGGCTCATGCCTGTAATCCCAGCACTTTGGGAGGCTGAGGCAGGCAGATCACAAGGTCAGGAGTTCGAGACCAGCCTGGGCAACATGGTGAAACCCCCGTCTCTACTAAAAATACAAAAATTAGCTGGGCGTGGTGGCAGGCACCTGCAATCCCAGCTACTTGGGAGGCTGAGGGAGGAGAATAGCTTAAACCAGAAAGGTGGAGGTTGCAGTGAGCCGAGATTGTGCCACTGCACTCCAGCCTGGGCAACAGAGTGAGACTCCATCTCAAAAAAAAAAAAGTTTCAATTATAGATGGACTGCAACAATCCTTCAAGCAATCCTATGGTAGACAGCAGTTGTTTCGCCTGCCCAGCATGAATTCTTTCTTATTCTCCTAACAGCACCCCACTTCACTTCCAGTGACTGCCCTTCACCCTTTGCACTGTTAGGATGCTCCATGGGGTGAACAAGTGACCCATACTAAGCCAAAGCTGCTCCTTGTCTGGAATTTGAAAATACAGCAATAACGCAAAGAGTGAAAGCAGTTGTTCGTTCAATCAAGATTACAGGATTCCCTGTTGCTGCTCCAGGGCTTGTATTTTTCCAAAACTGAGACCGTGCCATCGCAGTCCAGCCTGTGCAACACTCCGTTTCAAGAGTGAAACTCCATCTAAAGAAAAAAAAAAGAAAGAAAGAAAGAAGAAAGAAAGAGAAACAAACAAACAAACAAACAAACATGGATGCCAGGCTGCAAAACAACAGACGCTTATTGTCCAGGATGCTTTGGGTATAACTTTACCTAAAATAAGAGGACCAGCCAGGGTTTCCCACACTGCATATAATATCCTTAAAAAAAAAAGCTGGGGCTAGGTGCAGTGGCTCACGCCTGTAATTCCAGCACTTTGGGAGGCTGAGGCAGGGAAGTCACGAGGTAAGGAAATTAAGACCATCCTGGTTAATACGGTGAAACTTCTTTTCTACTAAAAATACAAAAAATCAGTCAGGATGGTGGCACGTACCTGTAGTCCAGCTACTCAGAAGGCTAAGGCAGGAGAATCACTTGAACCCCGGGAGGCAGAGGTTGCAGTGAGCCAAGATCGCACCACTGTACTCCAGCCGGGGCAACAGAGCAAGATTCTGTCTCAAAAAAAAAAAAAATCTGCCTATATGCTATGTTATCTATGTCGGTGAATAATAAAGTTTCACCAAACTTAAAAATATATTATTTGTTTGGAATTATTAATCATTGTTATTTTATATAGTTTAGAACTAACGGCCAGGTGCAATGGCTTGCACCTGTAATCCCAGCACTTTGGGAGGCCGAGGCAGGCAGATCACCTGAGGTCGGAAGTTTGAGACCAGTCTGACCAACATGGAGAAACCCCATCTCTACTAAAATTACAAAATTAGCCCGGTGTGGTGGCGCACGCCTAACCCCAGCTACTCAGGAGGCACAGGCAAAAAAATCGCTAGAACCCAGGAGGCAGAGATTGTGTTAAGCCAAGATGATGCCATTGCACTCCAGCCTTGGCGACAAGAGCAAAACTCCGTCTCAAAAACAAAACAAAAAAAGAACATTTCTCTGTCCTTTATGATCTTGGTGAAGAAGAGTATACCTGATAGTACTTAGGAAAACATGTATTTAGCTTCTATTTCTATGTTTCTCTTAAGTGTGAGGATAACATTGAAGGGATGTAACTTGTATACTAAACTAACTTTTTAAATTTTTTTATTGTATTTTATTTTTTAGAGATGAGGTCTTACTATATTGCCCAGGCGGGTCTTAAACACCTGGGATCCAGTGGTACTCCCACCTTGACCTCCCAAAGTGCTGGAATTACAGGCATGAGCCACCATACCCGGCCCTACACTAACTTTTGAAAAACATTTTATTATGGAATTTTTTTTTTTTAAGTTGGAGTCTCACTCTGTTGCTCAGGCTGTAGTGCAGTGGTGTGATCTCGGCTCACTGCAACCTTCATCTCCCGGGTTCAAGCAATTCTGCCACGGCTTCCCGAGTAGCTGGGATTACAGGTGTGTACCATCACACCTGGCTAATTTTCATATCTTTAGTAGAGATGGGTTTTCACCATGTTAGCTAGGCTGGTCTCGAACTCCTGACCTCAGGTGATCCACCTGCCTTGGCCTCCCAAAGTGCTGGGATTACAGGCATGAGCCACCTCACTTGGCTCATTATGGAAAAAATTTTAAATTTGTTAAAATAAGACAACAATGAAGTTTACAGCATTGATTCACTCTTCCTTCTTTTTGAATGAAATCCCATGTTCCAGTCACCAGTTAGTCTACAGTTTATCTGAGTTTATTCTGGCTGCTCAGACTTTGTTAGCAGATGCTTCTGGTGCCCAGAGTGCAGCTACTTCGCTACCTCTAATCTCAGCCCTGGCAGGCAACTCCAGCCTGCACCATCAGCTTCCCTGTCTTCTGCTTTCTGTCCCAGAGCCAGCTCCAATGCCCAAGCATAACCTGGGGGCATATGAAACTGAATGCCCACCATGCAGGGTGTATACCCTCAACCAAAGAGGAGATTTAAATGCTCCAGCCTTAAGTCCTTCAGGCCAATTCTGAGAGGCAAACTGTGAACTTCTCGGAGTTCTTGGGATACTGAGTCTTGCAGCAAAGGATGAAGTATCCTGACACTGGCTTTCCCTTCCTATCTGCCTTACCCTTCATAGCCTCTCACTTGGCTATCTGCAATCACCTTCCAAAAAACTCCCTGCACCTACACTCCTGTCTAGGGATTTGTATTCACGGGAACCCAAATTTAGACCGGCATCCTTTATCCAGTCATATCTTTTGGTTACTGGCAACATCTAATATTGTTTTATATGAAACCCATTTGCAGACATAACTCAAGATGTTTTTTCAAGATGTTGGCTGATGTAACTAACTGCTGTAAAGAACAGCATTATGTAGGAGTGGCATTATTTCGCCTTTCTTTCTTTCTTTCTTTCTTTCTTTCTTTCTTCTTTCTTTCTTTCTTTCTTCTTTCTTTTTTTTTTTTTTGGAGATGGAGTCTCGCTCTGTTGCCCAGGCTGGAGTGCAGTGGCACAATCTCGACTCACTGCAACCTCCGCCTTTCGGGTTTTAGTGATCCTCCTGCCTCAGCCTTCCAAGTAGCTGGGACTACAGGTGCACACCACCATGCCCTGCTAATTTTTGTATTTTTTGTAGAGACAGGGTTTCACTATGTTGCCCAGGCTAGTCTCAAACTCCTGACCTCAGGTGATCTGCCTGCCTCAGCCTCCCAATATTTTTCTTTTCTTTTTTTTTTTTTTTGAGATGGAGTTTTGCTCTTGTTGCCCAGGCTGGAATGCAATGGCATGATCTTGGCTCACCACAACCTCTGCTTCCTGGGTTCAAGTGATTCTCCTGCCTCAGCCTCCCAAGTAGCTAGGATTACAGGAATGTGCAAGCACGCCCAGCTAATTTTGTATTTTTTAGTAGAGATGGGGTTTCTCAGTGTTGATCAGATTGGTCTCAAACTCCAACCTCAGGTGATCCACCTGTTTTGGCCTCCCTAGGTGCTGGAATTACAGGCGTGAGCCACTGCGCTGAGCCTAATATTTTGCTTTTCTACAGAAATTGAGTAGCACTCTCTTCAATATTCTTGCTTAGTTAAAAGGGAGGGAGGGAGGGAGGGAGGGAAGGAGAGAGAGAGGAAGGAAAGAAGGAAGGAAGAAAGTAGAAGAGGGAAATGAATAAGCAGTTTTTTTGACAATTTTTGCTACAGAATTTAAGTGTACTTTTGGAGCTGAACATAAAAAACTTCACCCACCCAATCTTAATTCTGAGCTTTACCTCTGAATCTTGTACTAGAGCCTTCTAACCCATGGGTACCCTTAGGATGTGTTAGCAAGTGAATTGGCTGTCACCACTTTGAGACCTGGGAACACACCCAGGCCCCCAGGGAAGCTGGACCCAGAGGTCAGAGGACAGCACTATTGTAGCCCACTGTCTCTAATGAGAAACAGATGTTCCTAGCTGTCGCCTGCCATCAGCTTGCTCACTGAATGTTTTCAGCCCTAGCTTCTTCTGGACCAATCCAGCTGTATAAACATATTTTATCCACAGCCTGGTTGTAGGGGCAGCCAACAGATCTGTCTTCTTTTCTGTTAGGAGAGACTGCCTGTGCTGAATCCATTAGAATAACAATTAAACAAAGGTAGGATTTTTTTTTCTTTTTCTTTGTAAAGCTTCTATTTTCTTTTTGCTAATAGGGGTAATATTAACTGATGGTTACCTGGGGTGGTATTAGCTGATGGTTAATCTATTGAGAGTGAGGGGCAAAGGACATTTGTTTGAAATGAGAATCCTTTCTCTCTTTTTTTTTTGATGGAGTCTCTCTCTGTCGCCCAGGCTGTAGTGCAGTGATGCGATCTCAGCTCACTGCAACCTCTGCCTCTCAGGTTCAAGCAATTCTCTTGCCTCAGCCTCCACAGTAGCTGGAATGACAGCTGTGTGCCACCATGCCTAGCTGATTTTTGTATTTTTGATAGAAATGGGATTTCACTATGTTGGCCAGGCTGGTCTCGAATTCCTGACCTTAAGTGATCCGTCTGCCTCAGCCTCCAAAATGCTAGGATTACAGGTGTGAACCACCACTCCTGGCCTGATATGAGATTGCTTTAAAGAGAGATGGCGATGTAGTATGGGAGATCAGGATGGCTGAGTTGTAGCAGTAACCACATGTTTTTGGAACTATCACTTAGCCTCTTTGGGCTTCATTTTCTTTTTTCAGTAAAATGAAGGTATTAGACTTAGCTGATCCCTAAATAACTTTCTTATTATTCACATTTTAAATAATTTGTCATTTTATGAATTCTATACATTCTTTCATTTAACAAATGTTTTCTGAGCATCTATTGTGTGCACAGCAGTCTTATTAGCACTTGTAAAACATTAACAATAGAAGATTCCTTAGAGAGCCTAGGCCAAAAGACATCT
This sequence comes from Cacajao melanocephalus, assembly GCA_963573385.1. Lineage (NCBI taxonomy): Eukaryota > Metazoa > Chordata > Mammalia > Primates > Pitheciidae > Cacajao > Cacajao melanocephalus. The sequence goes on along the minus strand of CAUYLG010053724.1, from coordinate 34,495 downwards.
GTTTCTTTGTCTCTCTCCAGTAACTCTTCCCTTTTGTCCTCAATAGCAACAGTCACTTGGACCACGGTAACTTCCCTGCATCTCTTTTTTTTTTTTTGACCGAGTCTCTGTCATCCATGCTGAAATGCAGCGGTTCGATCTCGGCTCACTGCAACCTCCGCCTCCCAGGTTCAAGCAATTCTTTACCTCAGTCTCCCAAGTAGCTGGGATTACAGGCACCTGCCACCATGCCCAGCTAATTTCTGTATTTTTAGTAGTGATGGGGTTTCACCATCTTGGCCAGGCTGGTCTCAAACTCCTGACCTCATGATCCACCTGCCTCGGCCTCCTAAAGTGCTGGGATTACAGGCGTGAGCCACCACGCCTGGCCAAAGAGAAATTTAAAATGGCCTTGTTTGAAGCCCCTTTCGTCCCAGCTATGTTCACTAATCTCTCATTCCCTCTTCCTCTCTCTCCCTTAGGCAGTTTTGATCTCAAATTTCTGGCCTCAAGCAATCCTCTCATCCCGGCCTCTCAAAGTGCTGGAGCCACCAGGACACCATGCCCAGCCACTCTCAGATAGTTTAGGATGGCTTTCTGGCACTTTCAATCAAAAGACTCCTGACAAATACATAGTCAAACCCTTGTTTTTAGTATAAGGAACCTGATTCTCACAGTGTTTGGAATTTGTCTAAGCTCCTTTGATGAGTGAGTAGCAGAGGTGGTATACAGTCATAGATCTCCTGATTTCCAAACCAGTTCTTTTATTTCATGTTTCTTCCACCTTTGTATGATGAACATATTCAAACATGCTGAAAATCTGAAAATGAGAAAAGCAGGCCAGGCGTGGTGGCTTACGCCTGTCTGTAATCCCAGCACTTTGGGAGGCCGAGACAAGCAGATCGCCTGAGGTCAGGAGTTCAAGACCAGCCTGGTCAACATGGCAAAACCCCGTCTCTACTAAAAATACAAAATTAGCCAGGTGTGATGGCGGGCATCTATAGTCCCAGCTACTTGGGAGGCTGAGGCAGGAGAATCACTTGAACATGGGAGGCAGAGGTTGCAATAAGACGAGATCACACCACTGCACTCCAGCCTGGGTGACAGAGACTCCATCTCAAAAAATAAAAATAAAAAAAGCAAACACCTGTATACCTACCACCTAGATTCTACCATTTACATTTAACTATACTTGCATTATCACCTATCCACCCAGCCATTCCTCTACCCAGACGTAAAAGTATCTTTTAAAAAATTTTTTTTAATTGTTTTATAATAAACGTATCTTTTTTTTTTTTTTTGAGATGGAGTCTTGCTCTGTTGCCCAGGCTGGAGTGCAATGGCGTGATCTCGGGATTACAGGGGCCCACAATCATGCCCAGCTAATTTTTTTTTTTTTTTTTTTTGTATTTTTAGTAGAGACAGGTTTTGCCATGTTGGCCAGGCTGGTCTCAAACTCCTGACCTCAGGTGATCTACCTGCCTCGGCCTTCCAAAGTGCTGGGATTATAGGCGTAAGCCACAGTGCCTGGCTGAATCTATTTTTTTTTTTTTTATATATTTCCAAGTAAATTGCAACTAGCTCACTTTCTGTTGTGCCATGCCTCAGCCTTCTTAGGTATGGCCGTATGTTGGGTGGAGCTTGGATGAGCAAACTGGCTTGTCCCCAGGCATGTAGGAGGGCCCTTCAGGAGAGGATGGAGTCACAATTAAGAAAGGAAGAGGATTGGGCTGTTGAGTCAGGGCTTCCCTAAATGGTGGTGGTGAGCCTAGAGGAGAACCACAGTATATAAGCAAAAACATAAGTGGACAAGAAAATTTTTGTTAGTGATGAATAGTATGAAGAAAATAAAGCAGAGTGATATCATAGAGCACATCTGTATGACGGGGAAAACAGTACTTGATCAGACCAGAGAAGGCCTCATACAAGAGGTGGTGTTTGTAATGTTACACCCCAATGAAGAAAGAAAACAGGCCTGTCCTGATCCAGAGGAACAAGTTTCTGGCAGAAAGAAAAGCAATACAAAGGTCCCGGGGTGCTCTGGCAACAGCAAAAATGGCAGGGCATGGTGGCTGGCACCTGTTATCCCAGAACTTTGGGAGGCCGAGGCAAGTGGACTACCTGAGGTCCGGAGTTCAAGACCAGTCTGGCCAACATGATGAAACTGCATCTCTACTAAAAATACAAAATTAGCCAGGCATGGTGGCAGGCACCTGCAATCCCAGCTACTTGAGAGGTTGAGGCAGGAGGATCACTTGAACCTGGGAGGCATAGGTTTCAGTGAGCCGAGATTGTGCCATTGCACTCCAGCCTAGGCAATAGAGTGATACTCCATCTCAAAAAAAGAAAGAAAGAAAGAAAGGAAGAAATAGGAAAGAAGGAAGGAAGGAAGGAAAGAAGGAAGGAAGGAAGGAAAGAATAAAGAAAGAAGGAAAGAGGCCAGGTGCGGTGGCTCACACCTGTAATCCCAGCACTTTGGAAGGCCAAGGCGGGTGGATCACTTGAGGTCAGGAGTTCGAGACCAGCCTGACCAACATAGTGAAACCCTGTCTCCATTATTTATTAAAAAAAAAAAAAAAGAAGAAGAAGAAAGAAAGAAAGAAAAGAACCTTGGCAACGGTATCTCTCATCTTCTCCTCCTCATCATGATTATCACCATTATCAGAAACAACCTCGTTGTAATTGCAAGAACAGGCTGGGCACGATGGCTCACACCTATAATCCCAGCCCTTTGGGAGGCTGAGGTGGGCGGATCACAAGGTCAGGAGTTCGAGACCATCCTGGCCAGCATGGTGAAACCACACCCCCCATCTCTATTAAAAATACAAAAATTTGCCAGGCATGGTGGCACATGCCTATAATCCCAGCTACTCAGGAGGCTAAGGCAGGAGAATAGCTTGAACCTGGGAGGCGGAGGTTGCAATAAGCAGAGATCTTGCGACTGTACTCCGGCCTGGGCAACACAGCAAGGCTCTGTCTCAAAAAATAATAATAATAATTGCAAGAACTTGTGGCATATTTAACAATCAGTCACTACAGTTTCTAGGTGAGTTGAATCCTTACATCTGTTATCAAACCAAAGTGGGGTCGGCTTGCCTGGCACAGTAAAGCCAAACATCCGCATTGAGGTTTGCAGTGGGAGAAAGGAGCGTGTTTCTTTGCAGGTCACCAAGTAAGGAGAATCTGGGCAGCTCATGCTTAAGACCCAATCTCCCAGATGGTTAGTAAGGGTTTTTAAAGGTAGAGGTAAATTTCAGGAAAGCAGAAGTTACAGGCAGAATCATAAAACAATACATGGAGGTTGCATATTGGTCTGGCCTGAAAAGGGCAGGATATCTTGAAGCAGGAGCTTCTAGGTCATAGGTAGATTCAAAGATTTTCTGATTTGCAATTGATTAAGGAAGAGAAGCTTTGTTTAAAAATTTGGAGTCAGCAGAAAAAGAATGCCAGCCTTGGCTTGTGGATGTGACCTTCTCCAGACACCTCAGGAATAAATTTAGAACAAAAAACAGCAGAGTTCAGCCCTCAGTTCTCCCTTTTCTGAGGTTTTCGTGTTAGTGGGTCCATTTGATGGGGGTCTGGATTTCTTAAAAAACAACTCAGGGACATAAGTTAAGATGTTACCTTTAGGCCAGGTGTGGTGGCTCACGCCTTTAATCCCAACACTCTGGGAGTCTGAAGCGGGTAGATCACTTGAGATCAGGAGTTTGAGACCAGCCTGGCCAACATGGTGAAACCCCCGTCTCTACTAAAAATATAAAAAATTAGTTTGGCTTGGTGGTGTGTGCCTGTAGTCCCAGCTACTCAGGAAGCTGAGGCAGGAGAATGGCTTGAACCTGGGAGGTGGAGGTTGCAGTGAGCCGAGATTGTGCCATTGCACTCCAGCCTGGGCAACAAAGCAAGACTCCATTTCAAAAAAATAAAAATAAAATAAAGATGTTACCTTTAATTTCTATAGGACACCAAAAATCCTGTGATTCCACCTTCCTTGGCTATTGTTTTAAGCTACTGTTACTTCTTGCTTATCTAGTTGCTTATTTACTTCTCAGGGCTGGCCAGGTGCCTGGAATTTTTCTTGAAGGAACTTAAGATTTTAGTTTCTTTCCAAGCTTGAGAGCGATCCCACAGATTCCTAGGAAAGGCCTCTGTTCTGTTGGTACCTCTGTTGGCCAAGTGATAGCTCAGTAATCCTGCCAGTCACTCTCTTTTTTTTTTTTTCCACTATCTCTAGTAATGGCTATAAGCAACCGCTAGTCACTCTCTAGACAAACAGCTAAGAGTAGTTTGGATACACAGAAGCCCCGTAAGCCTGCAGAAAACAAGCTGGTCCTAAACAGAAACATGCTAGGCTTTCACAGATTTTGCTTGTCCAAAGAACAGGCTCAAGTTACATTCCAAACAATGCATGGCTTTTTATGCAGCTGTCTTAACACTTTAGCCAATAATTGTTAGTTTATTTTGTGTAAATGGTTTAAATACGTGTTTTAGCATTAAAAGGATCCAAAACCAACACTTTGCATTGCTTTCAAGTGCCTTTTTGACCTACCCTCAGTGGAAACCAGATTAACTTAAAATTTTTTTAAGAGAAATGTCTTAATCTTCCCATTCTGCCCTCAGTGGTTCCAAGATAATGAGAAAATGGGCATCTTCAGTTTATTTTATTTTCTGTAAATTTTTCTTTAATTGTTGAGATATTTATTCAGAAAGGAACTGGAGAACATATGCTTCAAATTTTATTTTTATGGGTTTTTTTTTAACTATGCCATGAATAATGTCCAAAACATCAATATTAAACCAAATTAACACCATAACTGACAAGGGGACATTTGAATCTAATAGGTGATCAACTGCATTTTTCTTGTCCAATTTTACAAATGTAGTAGAATTTGGACCAGAAAAGTCCAAAATATTCCTAGAAACAACAAAATGGAAATTTTTAAAAGGAGAAATTCTATATAACATGATCATTTAAAACCAGATTACCACTGGAAAAATTTCCTGGGAGCAAAGTCATATTTATTAAAGACAAATGCATCTCAAGTACAGGAATATCTCTCTTTCAGGATTCTCAAAATGCAAATGTTTACACATGCAAATACTGACACATTGTACTTTACAGCAATGTTTCTACAACTGTGGAGCTGGAAGAAACTATGATAAACTCTATGGATTCCCTTGGGTGCCTTTTACCATTTCTGTGTCCTGCCTTTAGCTTCTATGTTTTTGCTTTTAACAGCCAGCATCTGTGACTCTTCAAAGCCATCCCTTGGCCTGATGGAGCCACTCTGCCCACTTTGCGGAGAGCTACACGTGCCTGGGAGTTCACATCCACCCAGGATGGCCTTTGATCAACAAGTGGCTGGTAGTGAAATATTGATGCCCAGCTTCCTCCCCTCAAGAAGGTACAAATTCTGAGGTGTAATTTAGACTCTAGAGCATTGCACACAACTCCTCGTCTCACGGTCTGCTTCTAGAGAACCCAATGCAAGACCTGAGATGAAGTTTACCTGCTCCAATCCTTTCATTTCACAGATGCTTAGCTCAATCTAACAATCTACAAGTTTTTGTTGAAAGCCTACCATGTTCTGGGCATGGTTTAGGCTTGAAGTGCCAATCTCTAGGAAAATGGAAATGACAGTCTTCTGACCCAGACCCACATTATCTTCTGTCAGGGCCAGTTTGAGAGTCCAGGGGAAGGTGTTACCAATGACAAGTACATGAATTATCTCATACATTTCAGCATTCATTCAGGCATTATCCAGTAACAACACTCATGGAAGCTGGGAAAAAGAGAAACCTAAAAAAGATTAATTGGAAAATTATGTAAATCATCTACTCCAACCTAAAGTAGGACAACAGAAAAATATCCATTTACCTGAGTCCAACAGCATTCACTCAGAAACCATTAAACATTATTATTTGATTCTTAATATCCCTTTCTTCTTTTTTCTATATCCCTAAGGTTTACAAATATAAAATATGACAGGAAATTGCTGTTAGGAAGTGGTTTTATTTATTTACTTTTTAAATATTTTTAAAGACGGGGTTTCACCATGTTGGTCAGGCTGGTCTTGAACTCCCAAACTCAGGTGATCCGCCCACCTTGGCCTCCTAAGTGCTTGGATTACAGGCGTGAGCCACCACGCCCGGCCAAAAAAAAAAAAAAAGAAGGAAGTGGTTTTATTTGCCCCAAAGAGATTCTAAATACTCGCGTGGAAGGTTTCCAGTAAAAGCACCTCTATTCCCACTCTTTTTTTTTTTTGAGACAAGATTTACTGTGTCTCCCAGGCTGGAGGGCAATGGCATGATCTCAGCTCACTGCAACCTCTGCCTCCTGGGTTCAAGTGATCTCATGCCTCAGCCTCCTGAGCAGCTGGGACTACAGGCCTATGCCACCACAACCAGCTAATTTTTGTATTTTTAGTAGAGATGAGGTTTCACCATGTTGGCCAGCTGGTCTCAAACTTGTGACCTCAAGTGATCCACCCGTCTCAGCCTCCCAAAGTGCTGGGATTACAGGCGTGAGCCACCACACCTGGCTTCCCACTCTAATTTTTAATCATTCATCCAATAAATATTTACAGAGCCTTAAATATGGCTTACCTCCTAATCAGCCATGTTATTATTATTATTATTATTATTTTTTGGCACAGTCCCTGGGTACTCAGCACTTAGAATTGCCAGTGAAGAACAGATAAAGGGAGGCTATCCAAGCTGGTCTTTTTCCTATAACTCATTTCTACAAAAAACAAGATAAATAAATAAATAAATAATTGTTACAATTCAGATACTACCTGTGTTAGGCAGCATAATGATCCCTTTGAAATATCTATGCCCTAATCCACAGAATCTGTGAGCATGTAATTTCACATGGCAAAAGGAAATTCAAGTTGCAGATGGAATTAAGGTTGCTAATCAGATGACCTTAGAGCCATTATCCTAGATTACCCAGATGGGCACTACACAATGACTTAAATGTGAAAGAGGGAATCAGGAGTATCAGTGTCAGAGTAATAGGATGTGAGAAAGGCTTAAGTGACCACTGCAAACTTTGAACATGGGAGGGGACCATGAGCCAAGGAGTGAAGGCAACCTCTAGAAGTTGAAAAAGAAAATGAATTCTCCCTTAGAGCCTTCAGAAGGGAACAGAGCCCTGCCAACACCTTAATTTTAGCCCAATAATACTCTTTTTTTTTTTTTTTTTTCTGAGATGGAGTTTCACTCTTGTTGCCCAGGCTGGAGTGCAGTGGTGCGATCTCAGCTTACCACAACCTCTGCCTCCCAGGTTCAAGCGATTCTCCTTCCTCAGTCTCCTGAGTAGCTGGGACTACAGGTGCATGCCATCATGCCCGGCTAATTTTTGTATTTTTAGTAGAGACGGGGTTTCACCATATTGGTCAGGCTGGTCTCGAACTCCCGAGCTCGTGATCCACCTGCCTTGGCCTCCCAAAGTGCTGGCAGGCGTGAGCCACCACGCCCAGCCAGTAATACTCATTTTATTTCATGGAATTGGAAAATAATAAATTTGTGTTTTGTTTTTTGGGGGTGTTTTGAGACGGAGGCTTGCTCTGTCATCCAGGCTGGAGTGCAATGGCACAGTCTTGGCTCCCTGCAACCTCTGCCTCCCGAGTTCAAGCAATTCTCTAGCCTCAGCCTCCCGAGTAGCTGGGATTATAGGCGCCTGCCACCATGCCCAGCTAATTTTTGTATTTTTAGTAGAAATGGGGTTTGATCTGCCTGCCTCAGCCTCGCAAAGTGCTGGGATTACCAGTGTGAGCCACCACACCTGGCCAAATTTGTGTTGTTTTAAGCCACTAATTTTGTGATAATTTGTTACAGCAACAATAGGAAATTGATATACCATCTGCTTTCCAGGTTTATTGCTGCATCTGAAGAAACCACAAAATCTTTGCATGTGTCACAGGCATAATTCATACGTCATCACTCAATTTTGACTCCCCTACTTGTATTTGAAATGTCCTGCCATTCTTTATGGCTGTCACCAGGGTCTTCTACCTATATTTGAGCTCTACTGCAATCATGGGTCAAGTGCGATTGCTTTCTTCTGGCCTCAGTAGAAAACTAACACCAACAATAATAAATATTTTCCAGCTTAGAAGTGTTAATTCCCCTTGCAATTTACACTTTGTGGTATCCAGCTTCCTTTTCTGCTTTCCCTTCCATTTTTACAGTCTGTGTCATTTGAGACTTTGGAGATACGATGTTCAGTGATGATAGCAATAAAAAATGAAATACAGGTGGGTTTATGACAACAAAAAGAAATTTACCAACTCTTCCGGACAAAATACATTAAGATCAAAGACACACAGTGATGGCATCAGTATCATCAAGGCCCCAAATAATTCCATATGCATTTATTTATACCCTAATTTATTCCTTTATTCATTCAATTGAACATTTACAAGTATCTATTGAGTGCTGACCATGTGCCAGAAACTACTCTAGTTACGATTATGGGGATTCATAATCCCCATATCCATAATCCCCTGATTATGGAGAGACAAAGATCTCTGCCCTTGTGAAATTTATATTCTGGTGTGGGGAAGTAGGCAATAAACTAGATAGGCAGATAATAAAATAGGTGGATGATGTGAAGTGCAAAGAGATAAAAGAGCAGGATAAGCATGATGAAGTAGGGGTGCTGCCATTTACATCAAGTGGACAGGGTAAGCCTCACTTCAAAAAGTGACATTTGAGGCTGGGCATGGAGGCTCATGCTTATAATCCCAGCACTTTGCGGGGCTGAGGCAGGTGGATCACCTGAGGTCAGCAGTTCAAGACCAGCCTGGCCAGTATGGCGAAACCCCCTCTCTCCAAAAATACAAAAATCAGCCAGGCATGGTGGCATGTGTCTGTAATCCCACCTACTCCAGAGGCTGAGGCAGAAGAATCACTTGAACCCAGGAGGCGGAGGCTGCAGTGAACCAAGATCGCGCCACTGCACTCCAGCCTGGACCCTGTCACCAAATAAATAAATAAATAAAGATAAAAAGTGATATTTGAGAAAATACTTGGAGAAATGCAGAGACTCATTTCAGACAGAGGAGCAACCAGTTCAATGGCTGTGAGTAAAGAGCAAGCCTGGAGGGCTCCAGGAGTAGCAAGGTCAGTGTAGCTACAGGAGGAGTAAGGGGGAAAGGGTTAGGAGATAAAGCAGAAAAGCAACTGAGGGGAGGATTCTGACTTTGACTCCCAATGAAAAATAGGGAGCCATTACATGTGACATGACCTCATTATGTTTAAATGGATTGTCTGGCCAGGCGCGGTGGCTCACGCCTGTAATCCCAGCACTTTGAGAGGCCAAGCCAGGTGGATCACCTGAGGTTAAGAGTTTGAGACCAGCCTGGCCAACATGGTGAAACCCTGTCTCTACTAAAAATAAAACAACAAATTAGCCAGGCATGGTGGTGCACACCTGTAATCCCAGCTACTCAGGAGGCTGAGGCAGGAGAATTACTTGAACCTGGGGAGCGGAGGTTGCAGTGAGCCAAGATTTGCACCACTGCACTCCAACCTGGGCGACAGAGGGAAACTCTGTCTCAAAATAAATAAATAAATGGATTGTCCTAGTTGCTAAGAATCTACTGTGGAGGAGCAATAGAGAGAGCAGGGGCACCATGCATGAATCAATTTCAGTAATCTAGCTGAGAGATGATGGCTGGAGCCATGGGCAGCAGGGGTGAGAAGTGATCAGATTCTGGTTATATTTTGAAGGCAGAGCCAAGATGATTTCCTGTTAGACTGGGCATGAACTATGTCAGAAAGAAAAGGATAAAAGACGACTCCAAGCTCTTTAGCCTTAGCAACTAGAAGGATGGCATGTTCAGTCATTGAAATATGGAAAACAATAAAGAGAAGATTCTTCGTGGAGTAGGAAGAAATCAGCAGGTCAAGTTGGGACATGCTAATTCTGATACAGTTAACAGAAATCCAAGTGGAGATATCAACTAGGCAGTGGGAGATATGAGCCTGAAATTCAGGAGACATTTCTGCATTGGAAGTATATCTTTTGGAATCATAAACATATAGTTTATATTTAAAGTGAGAATAAAATAGAGATCACCTAAGGGAATGGGTGGGGTTATAGAGAAGTGGCGAAAATCTCAGCCTGGAGGCACTCAGCAGTAAGAGGTCAAGGAGATGAGAAGAACCTACAAGGAAGGTTGAAAAAGTCAGGCAAGGCGCAGTGATTCACGCTTGTGATCCCAGTACTTTGGGAGGCTGAGACGGGTGGATCACTTGAAGTCAAGAGTTTGAGACCAGCCTGGCCAACAGGACAAAACCCCGTCTCTACTAAAAACACAAACATTAGCCGGGCGTGGTGGCACACGCCTGTAGTCCCAGCTACTTGGGAGGCTGAGGCAGGAGAATGGTTTGAGCCCAGGAGGTGGAGGTAGTGAGTGAAGATCACACCACTGCATTCCAGCCTGGGCAACAGAGCAAGTCTCAGTCTCAGAAAAAGAAAAGGAAAAAAAAAAAAAAGAAGAAGAAGAAGAAGAAAGAAAGGAGATTCAGGAGGAAAACCAGTAGAGTGTGGAGACCTGAAACCCAAGTGAGAAAGTGATCAAGAAGCAGACTGAGGTTTGTCTGCATTGAGGATTTAGTGCCATTGGAGTCATTGATTAACCTTAACTGGAACACTTTCTTGGAGTTCTGATGGCAATGCCTAATTTGAGAAAAGGAGACCGGTGGGGAGAGAGGGGACATAGATCTTTTGAGGAGTTTTGTTTGTCCACACTAAAAAGCAAAGAATGAAGTTATAGCAAGAATGAAGTCAAGAGAGTGTTTCTCTTAAATAGGAAAATAACAGCACAAATAAATGTGCTGACAGGAATGATCAAAAGGAGAGGAAGAAATTTATGCCGGTGCAGAGGGAAGAACTGTCGGAGCTACGTTCCTGAACAGGCTGTAGGAGACGGTGCAGAGCAGTGGTTCCTAAGCTTCAGTGTGAGTGGGAATGACTTAGAGGGCCTGCAAACGCACAGATTGCAGGGCCCCCACCCCCAGAGTTTCTGATTCAATTGGTCTGGAGTGGAACCTGAGAACCTGCAGTTCTTTTTTTTTTTGAGACAAAGTCACCCAGGCTGGAGTGCAAGCAGATCTCGGCTCACTGCAACCTCCGCCTCCCAAGTTCAAGCAATTCTCCTGTCTCAGCCTCCCGAGTTGCTGGGACTACAGGTGCATACCACCACACCCAGCTAATTTTTGTATTTTTGGGAGAGACAGGGTTTCACTATATTGGTTAGGCTCTTCTCAAATTCCTGACCCCAGGTGATCCACCTGCCTCAGCCTCCCAGAATGCTGGGATTACAGGCGTGAGCCACTGCGCCCAGCTGAACTTGCATTTCTATTAAGTTCCCAGATAATGCTGATGCTGCTGGCTTAGGGAACACACTTAGGAACCACTGGTATGTATGGAAGAGGGTTGTTGCCTTTTTTTTTTTTTTGAGACGGAGTCTCACTCTGTCACCCAGGCTGGAATGCAATGGCATGATCTCAGCTCACTGCAACCTCTGCCTCCCAGGTTCAAGTGATTCTCCTGCCTCAGCCTCCCAAGTAGCTGGGACTACAGGCATGTGCCACCACGCCCAGCTAATTTTTTGTATTTTTATTTATTTTATTTTATTTTATTATTATTATTTTTTTAAAGATGGGGTTTCACCATGATGGCCAGGCTGGTCTTGAACTCCTGACCTCAGGTGATCCACCCACCTCGGCCTCCCAAAGTGCTAGGATTACAGGCGTGAGCCACCGCACCAGGCCTTTGTATTTTTAGTAGAGACTGGTTTTTACCATGTTAGCCAGGATGGTCTCGATCTCCTGAACTCGTGTTGTGATCTGTCTGCCTCAACCTCCCAAAGTGCCAGGATTACAAGCGTGAGCCACTGTGTCTGGCCAGTTGTTGGCTTTAAATAGGAGTCTGGGCTGGGTGTGGTGGCTCATGCCTGTAATCCCAGCAATTTGGAAGGTTGAGGCAGGGGGATCACTTGAGGCCAGGAGTTTGAAACCAGCCTGGCCAACATAGCAAAACCCTGTCTCTATTAAAAATACAAGAAATTAGCTGGGTGTGGTGGCACATGCCTGTACTCCTAGCTACTGGGGAGGCTGAGGCATGAGAATCGATTGAACCTGGGAGGTGGAGGTTGCAGTGAGCCAAGACTGTTCCACCATACTCCAACCTAAGCAACAGAGTGAGATTCTGTCTCAAAAGAAATACAAATAAAATAGGAGTCTGTTAATCTGTAATAACAGATTCATCCATTAAAGTAGCTATATATGAGGGTTTATTTCGGAAAGATGCAGTTGGGAAGACAAAGACAGCCAACAGTCTGTGTCTTAGGACATGATTTACCGAGAGCCTGGCAGTGCTTCCAATGAGAAGTCACTAGGATAGGTCTAAGTTTGCAGGCGCACTACCCTCACCTCCTATTAGCTGGGCCATTTTTCTGATGTACAGCCAAGTAGAAACTCTTGGATCACAGAAGTACTCCCTTTACATGACTAGAAGGCCTCGACAGCCTTTCCTGGCTGAACCTCAGCAGCATTCTTGGGAGTCCCAGGTGCTCTTTGCAATGCGTGTTCCATAACATTGCAAAAGAGCCTAACTCAATGTGATTGTGTTAGTTTGCTTGCCAGCATTTGCAGTCGTGATTAGCTGAAGGCTGAGTCAAAAACCCCAGCAGCCTGAGCCTGTATTTTTTTGTTGTTATTCTTACTGCAATGTTCATCTCTTGCCAGAAACAGCCACTAGCAATCAATCTTTCCATAAAGTTTTTCTTTTTTCCCCCATCATTGAGGAGATCGGGGATAGCAATACATTCTGAATATTTAGAATGTAATAGCAACACTTTCCTTTTGTGTAGCTGTTTAAAGTTTTAAAACATTTTTCTGGCTGGGCATGGTGGCTCATGCCTGTAATCCCAGCACTTTGGGAGGCAGAGGCAGGTTGATCACGAGGTCAAGACATCAAGGTTTCACCAACATGGTGAAACCCTGTCTCTACTAAAAATACAAAAATTAGCTGAACGTGGTAGCACATGCCTATAGTCCCAGCTACTCAGGAGGCTGAGGCAGGAGAATAGCTTGAACCTGGGAGGCAGAGGTTGCAGTGAGCCGAGATCACACCACTGCTTTCCAGCCTGGTGACAGAGCGAGACTCCATCTCAAAAAAAAAAAAAAAAAAAAGAGGAATTGCAATAAATGGGCCTTTACTAATGTGATGAGTTGTTGGGGGGAGGGGAAGCTCCATGCCCTTTAATTAGGTCTCAGCCTCGTGGTGAGCCTCTGCCCCAGACTGTGAACTTCTTCAGTGCTTTTCAGGACCCCTCCACCCTTAGGTGGGACAGGATGACTGGAGCTGGCTGGAGCTGGGTATTTCCCCTATCTCAGGTAGATTAGGCTCTGATGAAACCTCAGAAGGTTGAACTCTAATAAAATCATTTCTCTTGAAAGCAGGGTCTCCTGGAAGTTTAACTGTCAGAGTTGTCCACACTGAGCCTCCAGCAATTAATCAATTACAGTTCAGATTTTCTGACCCTAGTACTGGTGCCAGCTAAGGTTTCTGCCCCAGTAAGTTATGATTCTCTGTATCTGCCTATCTATCGCTCCAGTTTTGGGGGCAGCTGTTTGCCCTGTGACCTCACTTTTCCCATACATCTGTGAAGAGTTGTTGATTTTTCATTCTGTTCAGCTTTTTCTTACTGTTAGGACAGAGTGGTGACTTCCAAGATCTTCACATGTCAGATAAGAAAGCAGAAGTCCCTGACTATATTTTGCTGTGAGGCATTGGAAAGTCACTTGGTAAAGAGCATCAATATAGAAATTTTATTATAAACAGTGAAGAATCAGAAACAATAATCCAATTAGCCCCAGACCCTCCAGGGTATAAAAGAAGGACCAATGGGTGGAACCAAAATGGAAATCAGCATTGACTCACAAGGGAATGATCAAATGATAATGATTTTTTGTGGCTGTACCAAACTCTGGATGGGACCTGAAGTTGGAGTTGGAGGATCCAAAAAGCCTGAAGGGAAGGAAGACTTTTAATGTTTATTGCCTGTCTCCTTTCTTCCTTCTTTCTTCTTTTCTTTTCTTTCTTTTCCCAACATCTTATTCCTTAGGATCATACAACATGAAACTCTACAGACAGGATCAAAGAAGGCTGAAGATGGGAGATAACAAAATGAATAGAAGAGGAAAGTTTAGGGAATTTGCTGTTAGAAGGTAGAAAAAGATCATCAGAAATGATCCCATGGAAGACAGGATGCCTCACTTCTGATTGAGAAATCCGAGGTTTCAAGGACAGCACTTTAACCCTTCTCCGCCAGTGCCCTGAGAGTGATATCCCCTCTACCCCAGGCAATGCCTCTTTCTGAGGCAGGAAATTCTTCAAAAAAGTTTCCATATTAAGGGTTTTCATTGAGCTCACTTCCCAGAATTTGGTCCTGGCCTCTTTTTCCAATTACAGAATATGAATCAGCTAATGATTCTGAAAAATAAAACTTCAGATACTTCTTTGTACTTGGAGAAAGAAATAAATATACTGTGCAGTGCTCTTCTGATACATTCCAGAATAATCTTCATATTAACTCAGTGGGGAAGCAATTGGATTTCCTCTGAAAGAGAGGAGAACATATCTCCCACATAGCAAAAAAAAAAAAGGTCAATAAATTACAGGGGCAGTAGCTACTAGAAATATTCCCATTTTTTGAAGAGAATGTGTTCTGACCTTACCTCTAAGGGACTTGGTGTATGTGCCTTGAGCTTATTTTCCATTTGCTAATTAAAAGTACCTTGTCAGCACTATTTATTACTATTATTATTGGTGAGTGAATCATTCTCTTTTTCCACCAAATCTACTTTCCAGACTCACTCATTCTAAATGCGGGCTTACAACTCACTCATGGGTGCCAAAACAACCCACTCAGATGAGTCTCCTCAGCATTTCTCCGCCAAATCCTTTTCCTCTCTAATCTGAGACTAAAAGTCTTATTTGAACAATTGCCTGCTCTTAAAACTTTTTCTGGATTGACATATGTCTTACTCCCATACCAAAACATTTTTTGCATTCTTCCAAGACCAAGTCAGATCTCCTGAGTAAGGCATGAAAAATACAGATTTGCCTTCAGCTTAGCGTCTTACAGGGCAGACCTGTGAATTCTGAGTCTTGCTAATGAATGGATCACCAGAGAAGTTTTGGAGATCCACATTATCTCTGTATTTGTAAGATATCAGAGCAGTGGAAATTCTAATCAATGCATTAACAAAGGGCCACCCTAAACCTGTACTTTATTTTTCAGTTGAATTTCCAACACTCAAAAACATCACAAAAATAGTACCAAGATGCATGTACATCCTTCACCAAGCTTCCCGGAAGTTAACAACTTACATAACCGATTACCAAAATCAGAAAATTAACATTAATTGACTCATTACTATTACCTAAGTGGTAAACTTTATTCCAGTTTCACTAGTTGTCCTGCTAATCTCCTTTGCTGGTCCCATATCCAATTGAGGATCACATGTTGCATTCAATTATTTCTCTTTATTCTTTTTTGTTGTTCCTCCTTTAATTTAGGGCTGTTATTCCATCCTTATTTTTCATGACCTTGGCACTTCTAAAAGTCAGTTATTTGGGGCCAGTTATTTTGCAGATAATGTTTCAGTTTGGGATATCTCTTCTTAGAAAATGACCTCTCACGCACTCCTGACCACATTTCCGGAGGAGTGTTGGGGTTCTACCCCTGTGAGCAAATGTAGGCTAGAGGGAAAAATAGTGAAATAATGGCAAATAAATACTTATTTTTTCTATAGGAACATACTGAAAAATGAGGCCTCATGCAATGAATCTTTTGAAGCCTATGAGTCTGAAATGTAGTTATCCTTTTCCTTTTCATTTTTTATTTTTAGACAGAGTCTCGCACTGTCACCCTGGCTGGAGTACAATGGCGCAATCTTGGCTCACTGTCACCTCCACCTCCTGGGTTCAAGTGATTCTCCTGCCTCAGCCTCCTGAGTAGCTGGGGTTATGTGCATCTGCCACCACACCCGGCTAATTTTTTGTATTTTTAGTAGTGATGGGGTTTCACTGTGTTGGCCAGGATAGTCTTGATCTCCTGACCTCGTGATCCACCCACCTCGGCCTCCCAAAGTGCTGGGATCACAGGCATAAGCCACCACACCCCGGCATAGTTATCCTTTTCAAAGCCATCAAGTGTGTGCGATCAGTTACAAAACCCAGAAAACCAAACTCAAATGGCTTAAGCCACAAAGATTTATTGACATACTTTTTTTTTTCTTTTAGAGATGGGATCTTGCTATCTTGCCCAGGCTGGAGTGCAGTGGCTATTCACAGGTGAAATCCCACTACTGATCAGCATGGGAGTTTTGACCTGCTCCGTTTCCAGCCTGGGCCGGTTCACCCCTCCTTAGGCAACCTGGTGGTTCCCTGCTCCCGGAAGGTCACCATATTGATGCTGAACTTAGTGCCAACACTAACTTAGTGCCAAACAATTGGCATAGCTTACTACAGCCCAGAATTCCTGGGCTCAAGCGACCCTCCCACCTCAGCCTCCCAAGTAGCTGGGACTACCACAGCTGGCTTATTGGCATACTTAACTGAGAAATCTGGTGGTAAGTTGAACTTCAGGCAAATGCTGACCCAGATCCTCCTGAGTCTTTCAACCTTAACTTTACCTGCCACAGTGTTGGCTTCACCCCAGTGCTGGTTGTCTATATGGTCACAAGGTGGCTATCAATAAAAACTATGGCAAGACGCCTTCTCATCCACATCCAGAACATCATAACTGAGTCACTAGGGCCAGCAGATGAAATACTTAATTGCCTTAAACCACCTGTTCCTCTGAGCCAAGAATAGGACCACTGTTACCCAAATCACATATTGGGTGCTGTTAGGAAGGGAAAAGGAGAAATGGATGCTATATTGATATGGTTTGGCTGTGTGCCCACCCAAATCTCATCTTGATTTCCCATGTGTTGTGGGAGGGACCCAGCGGGAGGTAATTGAATCACGGGGGTGGATCTTTCCCATGTTGTTCTCGTGATAGTGAATAAGTCTCATGAGATCTAATAGTTTTAAAAAGGGGAGTTTCCCTGCACAAGCTCTCTCCTCTTGTCTGCTGCCATGTAAGAGGTGCCTTTCACCTTCTGCCATGATTGTGAGGCCTCCCCAGTCACATGTAACTGTAAATCCATTAAACTTTTCTCTTTTGTAAATTGCCCAGTCTCGGGTATAGCCTTAGCAGCAGCATGAAAACAGACTAATACATATGTAGACAATTCACTTATGTCCCCCACAAGCTGAAATCCTTAGTGGTAGAATTGCAGACAGGTATACACATGGGGCAGGAGATTCTGTGCCCATGTGTTCCAATGCAGATGCTCAGTGCTAAGATGGACTCGGCAAAAAGGACAAAAAGAACACAATCTGAAAGAAATTAAGCATGAAACCTGGGAGAAGGTGGTCTGTATTGCTTTTGTATAACACTGTCTTTGGTGGGCATTTAGACCTATGCACCCACAAGTGTTCTGTGCAACTTGGAGTAATGATAGGTGCCATTTGAAATATGGGTCCTCAAGCAGACAAGTTTGAGAAATGTTACCTCCATCAAACTCTGGATGTTTCTCAGCCCACAGTTTTACTCCAGCCATTGCTGTGGCAACCAGCCACGGGCAGGTACTTCATCTCAGCCACATCATGCTCCTCCTGTTTTCTGCCTCAGGGTTTCTTTGTCACTACAGGCTGGGATGCCTGCAGGAATCTGTTGAGTGCTTCTAATGCATGTACAATCCTGGACATGTGAAAGAGGTAACATCTAAGGGGAAAGCTTTGATAAATGTGGGATGAAGCCAATGAAAACAATTTCTTGGCCAGGCATGGTGGCTCATGCCTGTAACACCAACATTTTGGGAGGCTGACGTGGGCAGATCACCTGAGGTCAGGAGTTCTAGACCAGCCTGGCCAACAGGGTGAAACCCCATCTCTACTAAAAATACAAAAATTAGCTGGGCGTAGTGGCGGTGCCTGTAATCCCAACTACTCAGGAGGCTGAAGCAGGAGAATCGCTTGAACCCAGGAGGTGGAGGTTGTAGTGAGCTGAGATTGCATCATTGTACTCCAGTCTGGGTGACAAGAGCAAAACTCTGTCTCAAAAAAAAGAAAACAATTTCTCTCTGGTAGAAATTCTGACGTGCATTCTACACAGCTCCTCCATAGAGCCCTATCCATGTAGAGCCCCGCAGTAGTTATCTACTCAATAGCACGCCCTTGGATTGGCCTTTTTTTTCTTTCTCTTTTCTGCTCTTCCTGCTCCTCAGGATCACTTCAAAAACAAAAAACCCATGCATAGTGGCTCATGCCTGTAATCCCAACACTTAGGGAAACCAAGGTGGGCAGATCACCTGAGGTCAGGAGTTCGAGATCAGCTTTGCCCAACTTGGTGAAACACTGTCTCTACTAAAAATACAAAAAATAGCTGGGCATGGTGGTGTGCGCCTGTAATTCCCAGCTATCCGAGAGTCTGAGGCAGGATAATTGCTTGAACCTGGGAGGTGGAGAATGCAGTGAGCCAAGATCACGCCACTGCACTCTAGCCTGGGCAACAGAGCAAGACTCCATCTCAAATAAATAAATAAATAAATAAATAAATACAAACAAAAAAACAGGGCCAGCACTTTGAGAGGCCAAGGCATATGGGTCGTTTGAGTCCAGGAATTTAAGACCAGCCTGGGCGACACGGTGAAACCCTGTCTCTACCAAAATATAAAAATTAGCCCGGTGTGGTGGTGCATGCCTATAGTCCTAGCTACTTGGGAGGTTGAGGTAGGAGGATCGCTTGAGCCCAGGAGGTAGAGATTGCAATAAGACGAGATTGTGCTACTGCACTCCAGCCTGGGTGACAGTGAGACATCATCTCAAAAAACAAAAACAAAAATGAGGCCAGGCCATACCTGTGATCCCAGCACTTTGGGAGGCCACAATGGGAGGAGAACTTGAGCACAGGAGTTTGAGACCATCCTGGGCAACACAGCAAGACACTGTCTAAAGAACTAAAGCATTAGCTGGGTGTGGTGGCATGTTCCTGCAGTCCTAGTTACTTGACAGGGTGGGCTGAGGTGGGAGCATCTCTTGAACCAGGGAGGTTCAGGCTGCAGTGAGCTGTGATTGTGCCACTGCACTCCAGCGTTGGTGGCAGAACGAGACCCCATCTCTAAACAAAACTACTTACACACAAACTCTTGTCTCAGGCTCTGCTTTCTAGAGTAACCTAGGTTAAGACTCTGGATGAAACAATTAGTTATTCTAGTGCAGAGTTCCCTAAATCCCTATTGTTTAACGGGCAGCAATGGTACACTAAAATTGTTTATAGTATGTAGTATTCTCTAAATTTATTGACATTGCAATACTTTTTCTTTCATTCACATTTTGTGAGGCTGGTGTTCTGTAGACACATTTGGGGCAAGATTGGCCTAGACGGAACACCCTGGGTCTCACATGATGTGACTGTAACAGCTGTCTCCAAGAGTGACTCCTCATGAGCCATTCCTGGTAGCCATAGCATTGCTTTGGCTCATTCCCCATTCTCACATTAAATCTAGGCTGACCTGAGACTTGTGTCAGCCAATAGAATGAACATCAATAACACTGCAGGCCTGGCCTTTAAGACAACTGGCAATTCCCACTTTCTCCTTCTGGGAATACTTACCTTTGGGAGCCTTGGGTTACCACTTAAGAAATCTGGCTACTCTGTCGGAGAGACCATATGGAGAGGCCATGTAAGGATAAGACGCCCTGAGACAACAGAGAGGGAAAGAGATGCAGCTGCCCAGCATCCCAGGCTGAATTTCCAGATGGCTCCAGTCTTAGCCATATCTAACTGTGAACTAAGCCAGACCAAAGGAACTGCCCGGCTAAGGCTACCCAACATATAGAAACATAAGTATAGGCCTGGCACAGTGTCTCATGCCTGTAATCCCAGCACTTTGGGAGGCTGAAGCGGGTGCATCACCTGAGGTCAGGAGTTGAAGACCAGCCTGGCCAACATAATGAAACCCTATCTCTACTAAAAATACAAAAACTAGCTGGGCATAGTGGCATGCGCCTGTAATCCCAGCTACTCAGGAGGCTGAGGCAGGAGAATCGCTTGAACCCGGGAGGCGGAGGTTGCAGTGAGCTAGATCGTGCCACTGCACTCCAGCCTGGGCGACAGAGTGAGACTACGTTTCAAAAAAAAAAATTATTTTTCATTGCCTCCACTATCCTGTTACAATCCTTCATTTTTTTCTTGCATAGATGATTCCATTAGTACATGTTATTTATCTGTTTGTTTATGCCCTCTCCTATCACTAGTATATAAGTTTTATGAATATTCCCACGAATGTAAGAATGTAAATTCCATGGATTTTGTTAATGCAGCTATGTATGTTTAGTCACTGTTTTAAACACAATGCTTTGTTCACTGTACATCTTATGCCTATAACAATAATTAACATATATAAGATGTTTGATAAAGACTTGTTAATTCAATTAATAAAAATACACAAAAGAGAGTGGTTAGATAATAGAGAGAGAGACAAGATGCTAATGTCATAGTTTAAGCTCCTTGATCCAACTGAACCTGAAGACGTACCCCGGGCTTTGTGATTGCATGAGTCAATAAGCTCTCCTTTTTTTTTACTGCATCAGTTTTGAGTTGGATTTCTAGGAAAAACTTGCAACTGGAAGAACCCTGATACACTAAATGTCTTTAAACTTCTTTCTCAAGCAACAAAATGGTAAAAACTTTTACTGTCTTCCCAGCCTACCTCAATAGCTCTGTTAACATTTGTGAGACTCAAATGAGTTACTCTTTATGGAAACATATTGCTGACTTCAAGATAATTCTGCAAATGTGTGAGCTCTTGTTACTCACAACAATGTAAATAATAGGATCTTATTATTGAAAGGAAAATTAGATTAGGAAACTAAAATCTTACAAAGTTATCAGAAATTACTTTGGCTGCCAAAGTGGGACTCTAAACAACCATGAAAGCCCCTTCAGGTTTTCCAGGGATAGAAAACAGCCCAGCTCCACTGAGTAAACTTAAAAGGATGACAGGGAACCAGGAATATGTCTGCTTTACAAGTTTTAAAGAAGAAGAAGGTAATGGTGGTAGTGTGTGTTTTGCAAAGGGCTGGTGGTAGGGGGCAGGGGCGGAGGCGGGGGGAGACTTAAAGACAGCCATGCTCAGACCCCTTCCTTTTACAGAAGAGGCCAAGAAATTGTCAGTTCTTTGTTCAAGATCACACAGCCATTGGCAGATTTGAGACCAGAAATCCAAGTCTCCTGGCTTCCAATCCCATGCTCTTTCCAATACCACGAATGCACAGTTGCACTGTTTTGATTTTTAATTTGTTTTTCCTTCCTCTAAATTTTTGGAGATAAACTGTAGGTTTGAAGACCACATTCGAAGTCTCCTCCATTTCAATATTTGACCTATGGAACAACTTGTAGACAGAGGATAGAGACTGAGAGGAAAAATCTTATTCCAGTATTCCAAAGTTTTCTTGCCCAAGAAAAATTCAGTAGCTCAAGCCATTGGCTGCCATCTATGCTTCAAAGACCTTAAACTCTTTCTTCCAAAGTATTTTGGCTTTGAGGTCTTTAAATTGCATTGGTCTTTTATTAAATCCTAAAGGCCTTTTTATAAACACTGAGCAATAAATAAAAGAAGAAAAGGAGGAAAATCAACTTTTAAGGCAAAATGAAAAAACATCTACCCAACGGTGAACTTTGGGATGGAGCAAGAATCATATCCCCTGTCTGAGCTGGATGAACAGAAAGAATGTAGGTTGGTAGCATATTGAAATTCTGTGACTGAGCCTTTGAACTGCTGAGTCATTGCTGAAATATCAGACATGGCACTGTACAGTTAGTGAGGTCCATGGATGAAACTTAGATGGAGATTAGCCATCACAGATTTCACGTCTGTAAATGCGCATTGATGACTTGAGTATAAACCTCTTCTACCAGTGATAACTCAGCCATGTCCTGATCACAGGCAAATCATCCAGAGAGATTTGTGTTTACCAGGCATTGAAAAGGTGCAACTTTCTTTAGTTTTGCTCCCTTAGAAGCAGACCCTGAGATAGAAACCTGAGTGACATTAGTCTGTTTGCAATAAGATTCCAGGAAGCAGCAATAGAGGAGTAGGGGAGTGTGTCAGGAAGAGAAGAAAGTCAATAAAAGATGGCGTCTGTCAGGGAGGACTAGGGGAGGGACAGTGGGGGACAGGGAGGTCAGGGAGGGATAACATGGGGAGAAATGCCAGATATAGGTGACAGGGGGATGGAGGCAGCAAACCACATTGCCATGTATGTACCTATGCAACAATTCTGCCTGATCTGCACGTGTACCCCAGAAGCTAAAGTGCAATAATATATATATATATATAAAGAAAGCCAACAAAAGATGTGTTTGTTGATGGGCAGATTACCACTGTGGGCAACTGGAGCTTCATCCCACTAGGATGTTCTTGTCTTTATTTTAAAATAACTATTCAATGGATTCTGTAGATAAAAGAATCAAGCACCTGTACACATAATCTTTCCTTAAAACAGCTGAAAGTATGTGCACCTTTATAGAATCAATTGCATAAACAGTATTGGTATGAATGAAGCTGGAATATATTTCCACACAATGATTGAGAGCTCCACTGAACATGTTTCGATGGTGGAAAAGTGTTTTCTGTGGCTTAGAGAGGCTCTTGTACATGGAAGGATGAGAAATGAGATGACTCATAAGGAGCCAATTCACAAGTCTTAAAACCAACTTCATTCAACACCAGTCTTTGAGTGGCAACCACAGCCCCAAAACGAAGAGGACACACCATATATTCCCAGTGTGGGAAGACTGCTGGGCCCCACTGGTCTTACCAGTGACACCTGCACTGCCAGCTGGAGATCATTACTGGTAGTGTCATCTTCAAAAGCAGAGGACAGCAAACACAGCACAAAGAAGCACCAGAAATGTGGGTTGAAGGGGTCGGTGGGTTGATTAGCCGGCCAGCATACTTAGGGAGCTGGATGAGAGCCATCACGTCCTCTGTTTCCCATGGTGGTGGCCACAGCTCTCATCTTGGCCACAGCTCTCACCTGTCACTGGCAAGGTGGTTTGAGAACTTCCTCTCTTATCACATCTTCTCACCCTTCCCCCATTGTGTTGCTCTTCCCCCAAACCACACATTTAGGGTTCACTTGACAAGGCAGTGACTTGTTATAATTTCTTACTCCATTCATGCTGCTATAACAAAATACCTGAGACTGGATAATTTATAAAGAACAGAAATTTATTTCTCACAATCCTGGAAGCTGGGAAGTCCAAGGCCAAGGCTTGGCATTTGGTCTGCTGAGGAGCTTCCTAGTGCGTCCTCACATGGCAGAAGGTGGAAGGGCAAGCTAGCCAAGCACTGTGTGAAGAAGCCCCTTTTCTAAGAGCTTTAATATTATTCATCAGGAAGGAGCTTCCACTGGCTAATCACCTTTGCGAGCCCCCACCTTTAATACCATCACACTGGTAACACCTGAATTTTGGACCATAGCATGATTTATATTTTGCTTACCCACCCCTCTGTCTCAATTTCCACCATTATTCAAAGAATCAAAGAATACCAGAGGTGCAGCCTCCTCAAAAAAATTATAATATAAATATGTATATAAACATACACACATACTAAATAGGTATCTCTATATATAGGTATAGAGAGAGAGAGAGAGAGAGAAAGAAAGAAAGAAAGAAAGGAAGAAACCAAGAGAGAGAAAGAAGGAAAGAGACAGAGAAAGAAAGAGAGGGAGACAAAGAAAAAAGAGAGAGAGAAAGAGAGAGACAGAGAGAGAAAAGAGAGAAGAAAAAAGAAAAAGAAAGGAAGGAAGGAAGGAAGAGAAAGAGAGAGAGAAAGGGAGAGAAAAACAGGGAGAGATAAAAAAGGGAAGGAAGGGAGGGAGGGAGGGAGGGAAGGAGGAAGGAAGGAAACAATCAAGGTTATGTGGTGAAATTTTAACATTGGGGAATACGGATGAAGGGCATACGGAAGTTTTTGAGACCATTCTTGCAACCTTCACGTAAGTTGAAATGTTATTTCAAAATTAAAAATAAGTAAACTATTATTAGAACACTGGTATAATTATTATCACAATTAGTAATATTTTTTAACTATTAAAAATCTATTTGTGGCCAGGTGCAGTGGCTCACGCCTGTAATCCCAGCACTTTGAGAGGCTGGGGTGGGCAGATCGTGAGGTCAGGAGTTCGAGAGCAGCCTGGGCAACACAGCAAAATCCTGTCTCTATTAAAATACAAAAAATTAGCTGAGCGTGGTGGCGGATGCCTGTAATCCCAGCTACCTGAGAGGCTGAGGCAGGAGAATGGCTTGAACCCAGGAGGCGGAGGTTGCAGTGAGCCTAGCCACTGCATTCTGACCTGGGTGACAGAGGGAGACTCCATCTCCAAAAAAAAACCAAAAAACAAAAAATCTATTTGTGGTTGGGCATGATGGCTCATGCCTGTAATCCCAGCACTTTTGGATCACTTGAGGTCACTTGAGGAGTTCGAGACCAGCCTGGCCAACATGGTGGAACCCTGTCTCTACAAAAAAATTTAGCTGGGCATGGTGGCATGTGCCTGTAATACCAGCTATTTGGGAGGCTGAGGCAGGAGAATTGCTTGAACCCAGAAGATGGAGTATGCAGTAAGCGAAGATTATTCCACCACACTACAGCCTGTGCAACAGAGCCAGACTCTGTCTCAAAAAACAAAAATTAAAAAGGTTTTCCTTTCCTTTTCATTTTTGTCAAGGTGAGATTTACATGAAATTAACCATTTTTAAAGTGAACAATTTAGTGGTATGTAATACATTCACAATGTTGTATAAGCACTGTTTCTATCTAATCCAAAACATTTTCATCACCTCAAAAGGAAACCCCATGCCAAGTGTTCCAGTTATTCCCCATCCCCTCCTCACATCCTCTACACATCTGTTTTCTGTCTCTATGACTGCTTATTCTGGATATATTTCATATAAATGAAATCATTCAATATTTGTCCTTTTGTATCTAGCTTATTTCACTTAGGATGTTTCCAAGGTTCATCCATGCTATAGCATGTATCAGTACTTCATTTATTCTTATGGCTGAATAATATTCCTTTTTTTGTGTTTTTGGTTTTTGTTGAAAACAGAGTCTGTCCCCCAGGCTGGAGTGCAGTGGCTTGATCTTGGCTCACTGTAACCTCCACCTCCCGGATTCAAGTGATTTTCCTGACTCAGCCTCTCAAGTAACTGGTATTACAGGCACCTATCACCATACCTGGCTAATTTTTGTATTTTTAGTAGAGATGGGCTTCACCATATTGGTCAGGCTGGTATTGAACTCCTTAACTCAGTTGATCCACTCGCCTCAGCCTCCCAAAGTGCTGGGATTACAGGTGTGAGCCACTGCACCCAGACTTTTTTTTTTCTTGAGGCAGAGTCTTGCTCTGTCACCCAGTCTGGAGTGCAGCTCGCTGCAACCTCCACCTCACAAGTTCAAGTGATTCTCCTGCCTCAGTCTCCCAAGTAGCTGGGATTACAGGCACGCACTACCACACTCAGCTAATTTTTGTATTTTTTTATATATATTTTTTCTTTTTATTTTGTAAAGACGAGGTCTCACCATGTTGGTCAGGCTGGTCTTGAACTCCTGACCTCAGGTGATCCGCTCGCCTTGGCCTCCAAAGTGCTTGGATGACAGGCGTGAGCCACCGCGCCCGGCCTAATTTTTGTATTTTTAGTAGAGATGGCATTTTGCCATGTTGGCCAGGCTGGTCTCAAACTCCTGACCTCAAGTGTTCCCCCCACTTCAGCCTCCCAAAATGCTGGGATTACAGGCATGAGCCACCACACCCAGCCTAAAGGTAACATCTTAACTGACCTCAGTTGATCTGAATGCCTCGGCCTCCCAAAGTCCTGGGATTACAAGCATGAGTCACTGCACCCAGCCCAAATAATATTTTATTTTATAGATATACCACAATTCATTTATCCATTCATCTGTTGATATATCTATGGCTGTTTCCCCCTTCTAGCTATTGTGAATAGTGCTGCCATAAACATGGTATACATGTATTAGAACACATGAAAACTTGATGTTTGTTAGCGTCCATTTATGACTTAAAAAATATAAGTCCCCTCCAGCAGCCTATGAATAATATGAAACTTAGGCTTCTCAGATGTATAAGTTCCTTTTTGTACTTAAGCTAGTTTAGATTGGGTTTCTGTTAACTTGAAAGAATCCTGACTACTACAAAATTTTTAAATATCTTTCAAAATACAGTCTCTAGGATCTATGGAAAGAATTTGCTCATTAACAATAACTTTTTGAAACAAGACCAAGTAACATTTTCTGAAGTTCAAAGCTCTCCTATCCCTAAGGAAACTTGAAATGACTATGAATCTGAAACATTTCTGAAATAGAAGAATGAGCTCAGCTAAGCACAGAACATTCCTGAACTCTGTCTGCCACCGCAACAGGATAATCATAACACAGGGTCTTGAACCAGAAGTGTTTTTGTGTGTGCCAGACTTAAAGAAATTCATGCTGGGCGCGGTGGCTCATGCCTGTAATCCTAGCACTTTGGGAGGCCGAGGTGGGTGGATCACCTGAGGTCAAGAGTTCAAGACCAGTCTGGCCATCATGGTGAAACTCCATCTTAAAAAAAAAAAAAAGAAATTCATAGTGCCTTAACTGTAAAATAATTCTATTTTTAAAAAACAAACCTTTCCTAAAGGGTAATCATTTTTAGCAATCCATCTGAACAGAAGTCCCCAAAACACAAACACTGTTCTTTCCTTCTTTCACCATCTGCTTCCTGCCATCCATCGTTCATCTCTTGTGGTCAGAGGAATTTTAGCATTTTCTTTTCAAAAGACTTCTAAGAATTGCCTTTGGTTTACCGGGTGAAATCTTGTACCACATACACTTCTTCAAAAGCACATTGTTTCTTCCCATTTTTATTGAAGAAAAACCAAGTAATGATCGAATCTATCTGATGACAACCTTAAAAAAAAATCCATCACCTTCAGTTCATTTTGATTTGGGGGTTCTTGACTCACCTGGTTAATCAAGATACAAATTTAATCTGAGAGCTATCCTGCTTTCCTCTGTGTAACTGCTATGGTGGATCGGCAATGGAGTTTGTATTTCCTTCTGCCTCTCAAATCTCTCCATTCTTAGTTTTCCCTCTAGGCCACTGTGGATTGGACCAATCACATTCTTGCTTCTAGAAATGTGAGATTCAAAAAAAAAAAAAAAGCAGATCAAGGGAGAGGCAAAAAAAAAAAATAGAAATGTGAGATTGGTGCAACACACTTTAATTCAATATGGGTGTTCACTTAAACTGAGATGAATTTAGGAACTTTCAGTCATTTTGGGAAACTATGTTTGGCTATATGATCAGTGAACATGGTCTTTTTTTTTTTTTTTTTTTTTTAAATCAAATGGGGTTTCACCATGATGGCCAGGCTGGTCTTGAACTCCTGACCTTATGTTCGTGCCTGGCCGAACATGGTCTTAAAAGTAAAAGGAAACCAGGCATGGTGGCTCATGCCTGTAATCCCAGCACTTTGGGAGGCTGAGGTGGGTGGATCAACTGACATCAGGAGTTCGAGACCAGCCTGGCCAACATGGTGAACCCCCATCTCTACTAAAAATACAAAAAATTAGCGAGGCATGGTGGCAGGTGCCTGTAATCCCAACTACTCAGGAAGCTTAGACAGGAGAATCTCTTGAACCCAGGAGGCGGAAATTGCAGTGAGCCGAGGTCATGCCATTGCACTCCAGCCTGGGCAACAAGAGCGAGACTCTGTTTCAGGAAAAAAAAAAAAAAGTAAAAGGAGAGGAGAAAGGAGAGGGGGGGACAATGAAGAGAGAGACAGAAAGGAAGAAGGGCAGAAGAGAAGGGGAGAGAGAGATAAAAAGAAAAAAGAGAGAGAGAGGAATAAGGAGAG
This sequence comes from Cacajao melanocephalus, assembly GCA_963573385.1. Classification (NCBI taxonomy): domain Eukaryota; kingdom Metazoa; phylum Chordata; class Mammalia; order Primates; family Pitheciidae; genus Cacajao; species Cacajao melanocephalus. The sequence continues at coordinate 6,458 of CAUYLG010053724.1, read as the reverse complement.
AGTGAAAATAAGGAGAGAGTGAAAACAGGAAGAGAGAAATAAAAATATTTTTTTGGCTTATATCAGGGGTCCCCAACCCCTGGGCCATGGACTGGTACCAGTCCCTGGCCTGTTAGGAACTAGGCTGCACAGCAGGAGGTGAGCAGTGGTGAGTGAGCCTTATCGCCTGAGCTCCACCTCTGTCAGATCAGAGTAGCATTAGATTCTCATAGGAGCGTGAACCCTATCGTGAACTGTGCATGCAGGGGATGTAGGTTGCACGCTCCTTACAAGAATTGAATGAGCCTGGCGCGGTGGCTCACTCCTGTAATCCCAGCACTTCAGGAGTTCGAAGTGGGTGGATGACCTGAGGTCAGGAGTTAGAGACTAGCTTGGTTAACATGGCAAAATCCCGTCTCTACTAAAAATACAAAAATTAGCTGGGCATGGTGGTGGGCGCCTGCAATCCCAGCTACTTGGGAGGCTGAGGCAGGAGAATTGCTTCAACCGGGAGGTAGAGGTTGTAGTGAGCTGAGATTGCACCATTGCACTCCAGCCTGGGCGACAAGAGTGAAACTCCGACTCAAAAAATAATAATAATAATAATAATTCCTCCTTTTAATCTACATTAGTTTGACTTGGCTTCTTGTACTTATAGGCAAAGAGTGTTCACTAAGATCTTGCACTAATGAGATCCTGCTTAGTCATAAGGAAAAAAAAAAGATCTCGCACTTGAATAGTGAAAAGAGAAAAAACAGCAGTGGCTTAAGTTTCAGGGGAAAGGCTGAACACGGTGAAGTTACATCGCATGGACACTTAGCTCATGTAAGAAGACAGTAACAATGTAATTTACTTGGGTGTCTCTGCCCCCAATCTGAGATGGCAGATGTGAATGGCTCTTCCCTTAACCAGCTTGGTTCTGTCTTTCCTCCATGGTATGAGCATCTTGCCAACTATAATATGATTCAAGTATATATTTCATAAAAGATGGCCCTACACCAGCCATTGCTTTAACTGGTACTCAACAAAAGGAACAGAAATGGCTGGAGAAATAACTGGCCAAGCAGTACTTATTAAGCATGTTACTCTCCAAAGTGGCATGTTTCTGAAAGACTCTAAAGATGATTTTCCTAAAGGACTTTCAAGGAATATTTTTCTTTTTTTTTATTTTTATTTTTTCTTTTTCACTGTATAGAAAAGTCTTCTGCCAGATCAAGGAATATTTTTCTAAAAGACATTTTGTTTTTCTTTTTTCAATAAATATTCCTACAGCAATAGAATATTTTTCTTAGTGACTTTTGAGGGAAGTGTTGCTGATTTATAAGATGAGACTCTACTACCCCTAGAAAGATAACTATCATCCACTGACGCTATGAAAACTGATCAGTGGAAAAAATGGAATATCACTGTGTCTATGAATATAATCAATTTCATGGTTTGGCCTTATATTTGCCAACTATTAAAATGGGTCTCTGCACATCATTAAAACCGAATAAATATTGAAAAATGAATATGGTTGATTTGGGCCAAATGGCCATGCTTGATGAGATAACCTGGACCTACCATGCTTAAATTCTGTTTTGGGACGTTTCACAGAGATTTAGTGGACAGAGAGAGGTGGTGTTACTTTTAATACCATTTCTGATGTGAATTATTTGTATGATCTGGGGGAAATTACATTTCTTCAAGTTTCAAGTTTCCCCACTGGTGAAATGAGAATAAAAATGCTTACCCTCCTTGTTTTCCAGAGTTATTAAAAATTGGTGGCCTATGCTCTCTTAGGAAGCTGCTTGATATCTTTTAGGGCCGCATGAATGATATACAGAAGGAAAAGTATTCAGATGGAAAACAATGTCAGTGCCTCCAGAGATATTCAGTGTACAGTTTATCCCATCTAATGTACCCTTGGTTGTTAAAACAGAATCAAGCACAACAATACAACCCACAGGAAGCATAGTTTCTCCACAGCCCATGGCAATCCCCACGAAGATGGTATTTCTAATGCTGTGTGTTGCCAACTCCCAGCTTATGATCTTTGACCCTAAAAGCTCCAGAGAGGAACAAATTATGAAAAATAGTCTCTGCTGTCCAGAACAAAGCCTGATGCTAAGCCAGACAAAGAAAGAAACACTGGGAGCCAGCCACCCAAATCTAAGCTTTCCAAGCAGAGGAAGCAAATTTAGTGGGACCTTCTTCCAGGAAGTCTGGATGTTATGATGTACAGTGAAGCAGCAAGAGGTTTATATTGTTCCAGGCAAAGCTCACTTCTAGGATTATAGAACCTCTCTTTTTGGTCAAGTTGCTTTATGATTTAAAAATAAAAAAGACATCTCTTTTCTGCATATGCCTAAGTCTAAATTCTGCCTTCGGGTAGCCATGTGCCTCTTTCAAGAGTCCAATAAGGCTTGGGAAGCTACTAATAACAACCTGTCCTCTGCCCTGCAAAGGCATTGCTTTCCTCATTTCCCATCATTCCAAGGGATACATGGATATATGTATATGTGTACTTAGTGACCGAGCAAATCCTGTCTTAGAATGTACCCAGCAGAAATGGTTATGTCCACCATAGGCACTTCAAAAGTGTTTATAGCAATCCTGTATGAAATTGCTCCAAAGTGGAAACAGGTACGAATTTAACTCTTCAACTTCATATGCTATTATTTTAGCATCTGAATAGGAAATTAGATTAGTTGAACAGAACCCACTGAAATTAACTGAAAATTCACTTACATGGAAATTTTTATCTGTTCTCAGAATGACTTACACAATTTTCTTATGAAGATGTAGTGTCTTCAGTAAACCCCCATCTCATGTCATAGGCAAAATTACCAGGAAAGTTGTTAAGAACTAATACCATTTGACTGTTTCAGAAAACACTGAATATGGGCCAGGTGTGGTGGCTCATGCCTGTAATCCCAGCACTTTGGGAGGCCACGGTTGGAGGATTGCCTGAGCCCAGGAGTTTGAGACCAAACTATGAAACAGGGCAAAACCCTGTCTCTATTAAAAATACAAAAATTAGCCAGGCATGGTGGCGGGTACCTGTAATCCCAGCTACTTGGGAGGCTGGGGCAGGAGAATTACTTGAACCCAGGAGGCAGAGGTTGCAGTGAGCCGAGATGGTGCCACTGCACCTCAGCCTGGGTGACAGAGCATGACTCTGTCTCAAAAAAGAAAAAAAGCAAAGCAAAGAAAAGAAAACATTGAATATTAAGGAACAGAAATGTCCCCAAGCTAATTCAAATAAAGAGGGATTTCTGTAATGATATCAGAAAATCTCACAGATCTTAATTACAGGAATTACCTATATTCCCTTGTGTTTCTGGAGCTGCATGGTGGCTGTCTCTGCATCTTTCTGAATGCCATTATGTCTCTTGTTTCTCTTTGATGTCTGACTCCAATTGCTTATTAGCCAGCGTGTCACCAGTCAACCCCAAATGACAGCTTTGGCCCATGTCTATATGACCCTCCAGCCTAGGCGGATCACTTTATTGCTTTTTCCCAGGAGATGCTTTGTAGACACTCAATAAATATTAATTTACTTAGTACTCAATAAGAGTAAAAATTCCCAAGAATCACTTGCTAGACACTTAATAAATATTAATTTTCTTTTGCCCTTTAGAGAATGAACAACTTGAGTAGAAAATAATCTTTGTTTGATAGTAGGCTAGTGAAGCAAAATGCTTTTCTTTGCCCTCCAGCTAGAAGAAAATACTTCCATTTGGGTGAGGCAGACTTCTAGAAGACTTGAAATTCCCAGACCAATTTGGGAACTATGTAAGATTGAACCAGATCACTACTATTTCTTAAATCAACATACTCCTGTGCCCATGAAAAAGTTTTCATTTTCATATCCCAATGGTGGCAATTTATGATTTTATTATATGGTAAGGAAAAAAAAGAAAAACCATTCAACCCTCAACTTCAGGCTGAGAGCTTTGGTTGCCCCTTGTGTTAAAACTGCTATAAACAAAAGTCTAAGTCTTTGATTGGGAGTGAATTGAAGTGGTCCATAATCTAAAACCTAAATAGTGAACTATCTTGTGATTAGAGAAGGCTTATCATGGAAGCATGAAGTAGGATGAGGTCAGTGACGTTCAGCACAGTTCCAGAGATGACATGTGCGACAATTTGGACAGGCCCATGGACTAGCTGTCAGGGTACATTGGTATAAAACTATTCTGTGTTTGTCCACCACTTCCTCATCTTCCCTGCTTCCTACCCCCATCCATTTTCCACCTTCTTTTCCCTGCTGTGAGCCTGGGAAGCCAATCCTTGCTTGCCAGAGCTCCCTGAAACTTCTTCTTGTTGGGTTTTGCCAATGGGAGCCACTGGTAGTACGGCCCCTAGACCCAGGCAATAGGGGCTCTAGCCTGGGTGGGCCTGATACTTGGAGAGCATCACATATAATAGACACATGCAAAAAATAAACATATACACATTTATTTATTTTTGAGATGGAGTTTCACTCTATTGCCCAAGCTCTAGTGCAATGGTGTGATCTTGGCTCACTGTAACCTCTGCCCTCTCCGTTCGAGCGATTCTCATGCCTCAGCCTCCTGAGTAGCTGGGATTACATGCACCTGCCACCACACCCAGCTAATTTTTGTGTTTTTAGTGTAGAGGGGGGTTTCACATGTTGACAGGGCTGGTCTTGAACTCCTGACCTCAAGTGATCCACCCTACTCAGCCTCCCAAAGTGCTGGGATTACAGGTGTGAGCCACTGTGCCCGGCCAACAAAAAATAAACTTATTAAAAGACACATGGGTGCCTCTTCACTCCAGAGATAGCACTATCATCCATGTAGACAGCGATAGAATTTTGAGAGGATTTGACAGCTGAGTTCTTAGATGGGAGAAAAGACACATTCTTTAACTTGTTAAATTTTTCCCCATGTCAGAAATGCAGTGGGTTTTTGCACCATGAAGTGTTGTTTTCTAGTAGTGCTTGGTATCCATTTTCTTGCTTCTCTTTGAGTTCTAATTCATGCTCCATGAGTACTCACTGTTTAGTGGAGTTTCACATGGTGGCTGAGGAGTGTTACATGTTGTACATATGCAGTCTAGATGTCACTTGAGTGAAGCGTGGTGCCAATCCTTCACATTTGCCTGCTGGATAAACATTAAACAATAAAATGTGAATAGATTTATGTTATAAAAATGTAAAGATTTATTACATTTTAGAAATTAAATAAAAATTTGGCCTTTACATAGTTTTGATTTAAAATGTGAAATTACAGTGGTCTGTCAGGGAATGGTTCCAGTACCTGTCATGGATACCAAAATCCGTGAATACTTATCACTGATATAAAACGGTATAGAATTTGCATATAACCTAAGCACATCCTCCTGTATACTTTAAATCGTCTCTACTTATAATACCTAATACAAGGTAAGTGCTGTGTAAATAGTTTTTACATTGTATTATGTAAAGTTTTTTAAAAGTCTGTACATGTTCAGCACAGAAACAATTTTGTCTTCTAATATTTTCCATCATGGTTGGTTGAATCCACAGATGCAGAATCCTCGGAAGTGGAACCCATGGGTACTGAGGACAGACTGTAATTAATAATTGGTATATTTTAAAAACTTGATAAATTTTGAGTATTTTAGAACAAAGAACTTTTGAAACAAAATGCAAAACATAATTTTAATTTTTTTAGACTGTCTTTACTTTGCAAGTTTTATGAAAATTTATTGAATATTGAATACTTGTACAATTGTATTTTACTTTCAATTCTTCAATCTTTAACTATCAATAGAACATAATTTTTCTAAAATCTACAAATAAAAATTATAGTTTTATAGAAATAAAGACAAAAAGGCCGGGTGCTGTGGCTTATGCCTGTAATCCCGGTAATTTGGGAGGCCAAAGTAGGTGGATTACCTGAGGTCGGGCATTCAAGATCAGCCTAGCCAACACGGCCAAATCCCATCTCTACTAAAAACACAAAAGAATTAGCTGGGCGTGGTGGCATGCGCCTGTAATTCCAGCTACTGGTGAGGCTGAGGCAGGAAAATAGTTTGAACCTAGGAGGTACAAGTTGCAGTGAGCTGAGATTGCACCATTTGACTCCAGCCTGGGCCACAAAAGTGAAACTCTGTCTCAAAAAAAAAAAAAAATAGCTGGGCATGGTGGTAGGGGCCTATAACCCCAGCTACTCGGGAGACTGAGGCAGGAGAGTCACTTGAACCCAGGAGGCGGAGGTTGCAGTGAGCTGAGATAGCACCACTGAACTCCAGCCTGGGAAACAGAGTGAGACTCTGTCTCAAAAAAAAAAAAAAAAAAAAGACAAAAATTAATCTTATGGAATATATAATGATTTAGAAATTTACTATGTTTTTATTACTAATGCAAACACTGCCTTCCATAACAGAATATCAGTAATATGTTATAATAATTAATTTCATTTGTCTTTAATATTTTGTAAACATTTGATTATACACAAATATATAAAAGAGAGAAAAGTCAACTGTTA
>CAUYLG010053722.1:0-22474 GCA_963573385.1 Cacajao melanocephalus | reverse complement strand
AAACAAACAAACAAACAAACAAACAAGCTTATTTTCAGGCCAGGCACAGTGGCTCACTGTTGATATTCACTCAGGGTGGCTGGCAAAATATTACGGAAAATATTAGGGAAAGTTATAGATTATAACCTCAAACCTTTTGGAAGGCCAAAAGGTTTTATTGAGGCATGCTGAAGGCAGCTGCCCCGTTAGCATTAGCATAGGAAAGAGATAAAGACAATCAAAGGCCTTCCCAGTTTAAGTATGTTTACCCCACATCCCTTTGTCTCTACTCTGTTTACTCGTGTAAACTCTGGGCTGGATGGTCCTCTCAGGGAGAGATCAAAGGGGAATCACCTGTTATTAGTGTTTGCTCTGGGCCCAGAACCTAAAGCTTTTATCATTCGTAAAACCACTCTTTTAACCATGTTAATTATCCACAAGCATGTTGACTCAGAACCTCTGTTATGAATAAATGTGTGGATGGACAGAAGGTCTTGGTGAATTGGTTGAATTTCACCCTCTGAAATCAGCCAACAGCCATCCTTAGCCCACTTGTATCACTGTAATGGTGTGAGAGTGCATTCATTCATCCATTATTGAGTCAGGGTCTACAGGCCAGACTTCTGCAGGTGGTGGTTGACATCTTAGCTGACGCCTGTAATCCCAGGTTGAGACAGGCAGATCACTTGAGGTTGGGAGTTCATGGCTGGCCTGGCCAACATGGCAAAATTCTGTCTATTAAAAATGCAAAAATTAGCTGGGCATAATGGCGCACACCTGTAATCCCAGCTGCTTGGGAGGCTGAGGCAGGATAATTGCTTGAACCCAGGAGGTAGATGTTGCAGTGAGCCAAGATCACACCACTGTCCACCAGCCTGGATGACAGAGAAAAACTCCATCTCAAAAAAAAAAAAAAAAAGCAATAACCAGCTATTTGTTTTGTTGTTCTTTTGTATTGTTTTGTTTCAATTTCATTCTTTATTTCTACTCTAATCTTTATTATTTCTTTTCCTCTACTAATTTTGGATTTGTCTTGCTCTTACTTTTCTAGTTCTTTAAGATGCATTGTTAAGTTATTTATTTGAAGTTTTCTCCTTTTCTTTTAAATGTGGGCACTTATAGCTATAAAATTCCTTCTTAGCACTGCTTTTGCTGTATCCCATAGGTGCTGGTATGTTGTATTTCCATTATCATTTGTTTTAAGAAATTTTAAAATTTCCTTCTTAATTTTTTAATTGACTCACTGGTCACTGAAGAGCATATTGTTTAATTTCCATGTTTGTATAGTTTCCAAAAGTCCTTGTTATTGATTTCTAGTTTTATTCCATTATGGTCAGAAGAGATATTTAATTTAATTTTTTGAATGTTTCAAAACTTGTTTGTGATCTAACATATAGTCTATCCTTGAGAATAATCCATGTGTTGAAGAGAAGAATGTGTATTTGGTAGCCATTAAATGAAATGTTCTACAAGTATCTATTAGGTCCATTTGGTCTATAGTGCATATTTAGTACAATTTCTTAGATTTTCTGTCTGGAATATCTGTCCACTGCTCAGAGTGGGGTGTTGAAGTCTCCAGTTATTATTGTTGGGATCTCTCTCTCTCTCTTTCACGCTAATGATGTTTGCTTTATATGTCCAGTTGCCCCAATATTGGGTACATATATAATTCTTGTATTCTCTTGCTTGACTCCTTTTTCATTATATAATGACATTCTTTGTCTCTTTTCATAATTTTTGTCTTGAAATCTATTTTGTCTGACACAAGTATAGCTACTCTTGATCTTTTTTGGTTTCTATTGGCATGGAATCTCTTTTCCATCCCTTCATTTTCAGTCTATATCTTTAGAGGTGAAGTGTGTTTCTTGTAGGCAACAGACCATTGGCTCTTGTTTTTCTTTTTTTCAAAATCTATGCAGCCACTCTACGTCTTTTTATTGGACAGTTTAGTCCATTTACATGCAGTGTTATTACTGAAAGGTAAGGACTACAACATTTTGATGTTTTCTTGTTTTGGGTTTTTTTTTCTCATTCTTTCCTTCATGCCTATCTTTCATTTAATAAAGATGATTTTTTTCTGGTGGTATGATTTAATTTCTTGCTTTCTAATTTTTGTGTATCTTGTTGTACATTTTTTGAGTTACCATGAGACTTGCAAAAATAATGTCTTATAACCTATTATTATTATTACTTGAGACAAAGTCTTGCTTTGTTGCCCAGGCTGGAGTGTAATGGCACAGTCTTGCCTCCCTGCAACCTCTGCCTCCCGGGTTCAAGCGATTTTTCCGCCTCAGCCTCCCAAATAGCTGGAATTATAGCACCTGACATCATGCCCAGCTAACTTTTGTATTTTTTTGCAGAGACAAGGTTTCACATGTTGGCCAGGCTGGTCTTGAACTCCTGACCTCAGGTGATCCACCTGCCTTGGCTTCCCAAAGTTCTGGGATTACAGGCGTGACCCACTGCATCTGGCCCACTTTTTAACTTTTTGTTGTTTCTATTTATATTTTATTGTACTGCCTATATCTTGAAAATCTTGTTATAGATATTTTTGATTAATCTTTTTGTCTTTCTATTTAAGATAATAGTTTGTACATCACAGTTACAATGTTATAATATTCTGTGTTTTTCTGTGTTCTTACTATTACCAGTGAGTTCTGCACCTTCAGATGATTTGTTATTGCTCATTAACATCCTTTTCTAATTGTAGAACTCTTTTTGGTGTTTCTTGTAGGACAACTCTGGTGTTGATGAAATCCCTCAGCTTTCATTTGTCTGAGAAAGTCTTTTTTTCCCTCTTTCATATTTGAAAGATATTAATATTTTTGCCAGATATATTATTCTAGGGTAAAAGCTGTTTTTCCTTCAGCACTTTAAATATGTCATGCCACCCTCTCCTGGCCTGTAAGGTTTTCACTGAAAGTCTGCTGCCAGACATATTGGAGCTCCATTGTATATTATTCTATTTTCTCTTGCTGCTTTTAGGATCCTTTCTTTACCCATGACCTTTGGGAGTTTGATTATTAAATGTCTTGAGGCAGTCTTCTTTGGGTTAAATCTGTTCTATAACTTTCTTTTACTTGAATATTGATATCTTTCTCTAGGTTTGGAAAGTTCTTTATTATCTCTTTGAATACACTGTCTACTCCTATCTCTTTCTCTACCGCCTTTTTAAGGCCAATAACTCTTAGATTTGCCCTTTTGAGGCTATTTTCTGATGTTGCAGATGTGCTTCACTTTTTTTATACTTTTTTCTTTTGTCTGTTCTGTTAATTTCCAAATAGCCTGTCTTCAAACTCAGTAATTCTGCTTGAATAATTCTGCTATTAAGAGACACTGATGTACTCTTCAGTATGTCAATTGCATTTTCCTACTCCAGAATTTCTGCTTGATTCTTTTTTATTTTATTTTTTGAAATGGAGTTTCATTCTTGACCCCCCAGGCTGGAGTGCAATTGCATGATCTCGGCTCACTGCAACCTCCACCTCCCAGGTTCAAGCGATTCTCCTGCCACAGCCTCCCAAGTAGCTGGGATTACAGGCATGTGCCAGCACTCCCGGCTAATTTTTGTAGTTTTAGTAGGGACAGGGTTTCACTATGTTGGCCAGGCTGGTCTCAAACTCCTGACCTCAATGATCTGCCCACCTCAGCCTCTCAAAGTGCTGGGATTATGGGTGACAGCCACCGTGCCCGGCCATGCTTGATTCTTTCTAATTATTTCAACTTCTTTGTTAAATTTATGACAGAATTCTGAAATCCTTCTCTGTGTTATCTTGAATTTGACTTTCCTCAACATAGCCATTTTGAATTCTCTGTCTCAAAGGTCACATATCTGCATTTCTATATGACTGGTCCCTGCTGCCTTAGTTTACTTGGTGATGTCATGTTTTCCTGGATGGTCTTGATGCTTGTGGAAGTTTCCCTGGGCATTGAAGAATTAGGTATTTATTGTAGTCTTCACAGTCTGGGCTTGTTTGTATCCATCCTTCTTGGGAACACTCAAAGAGGCATTTGGTGTTGTTATCTTAGCTGTATCTGCATTAGGGTGCCACCTAAACCCAGTAATGCTATGGTTCTTGCAGACCTGTAGAGGTACCACTGTGGCGGTCTTGGGTAAGATCTGGAAGAATTCTCTGCTTTACCAGACAGAGACTCTTGTTCTCTACCCTTACTTCCTCCCAAATGAATGGAGTCTCTCTCTCTGTGGTGAGTCAGTGTTTTTCTTTAATGGCTAATCCAGTGTTATGAACTAAGAAGTCTTTGCCCACCTCAACGTCACAATGGATTCTCCCTTATTTCCTTCTGGAACATTTAAAGTTTTAGCTATGTACTTTTAGAGTCTATATTCCACATCAAGATAATTTTTGCATATGATGTGAGATAAAATTTTGTATATAATGTGAGATAAATATTGAGGTTTATTTTTTTTTCCCAGTACTGGTATCTGGTTGTTCTAACACCAATTGCTGAAAAGACCATCCTTTCATCAATTGAATTACCATGGCAACTTTGTGGAAAATCAATCAACTATATATATATGGCCTATTTCTGGGTCTTCTATTATGTTCCATTGTTCTCTTTGTCTAACCTTATACCTATCTTGATTATTGTGGTTTTATAAGTTTTGAAATCAGGGAGTGTAAGTCTTTAACATTGCACTTTTCCCAAAACATGATCTTCATTATTTCAGGCTCTTTGAATTGCCATATAAATTTAAAATCAGCTTGTCAAATTCTATACAAAAGCCTAATGAATTTTTATTGGAATCACACTGAATCCACAAAACAATTTACAGAGAACTGTCATCATAACAATGTTGTGCTTTTCAATAAATTAAAACAGTATACCCCATATTTATTTAAGTATTTGTCAACTCTCAGGATTGCTTTGGAGTTTTCAATAAATAAGTCTTGCACACAATCTGCTAATTCTATGCCAAGTATTTCATGGTTTTTGATGCTTCATTTGCTAATTATTTGTTGCTAGTATATAGAAATATAGTCTATTTTTACAGACTGAACCTTGCTAAATTTAGTTATTTGTTCTACTAATTGTTTTTGTAGAAGCCATGTGATTTTCTATGTACAAGGTCGTATCACATGTGACCAAAAGGTTTATTTTTCCTTTTAAATCTATATGCTTTTTTCCTTGCTGTATTGCATTATTTGCTTCAGTACCAATAGGGGTAAGGGATAAGGTTGATTAAAAAAAGAGTATAAAAGAACGTTTTGGAAGGGTAGAGTAATGGTTCTATATCTTGGTTGTGGTGTAATTTTATGACCATATTCATCTGTCAAAATTCACAGAACTTCTCATCCTTAAAATTGTCTTTGAAAGAAAAAACAATTCACAGAACTATATACCTTTTTCAGGGTGAATCTTATTATTATATATAAATTATACCACAACAAACAGGCAAAAAAGATCATTTAAGACAATATTCAAACTGCTCTATAATAGCAATTGTTCTCAGAGTTCCTCATATATTTAACTAGCAATTATCAGAATTCCTTGTATATATACTCAAGTTTACTGTTTCAAACTACAGCTATCTAAACCAAAGCACAAGTCAACTCCCAGATGTTATGGGATGTTCACAATGACACAGTAGATATACATCACCTACATTTTACTATTCTGTCTCTAATGAAAAATACAAAATAAGATGATTACAACTTAGAAAGTGATCATAACAAGGTTAATATTATTTACCCTCAACAATGCCTGATGAAAACTTCTAATAGATATTTCAACAGAAAATTCCTAACACAAATTTTAAAAAATATAATATGGTAAGATGGTTGAAAAGAATACTATCTAGAAGATAAATTACCTGTGTATCTGGACTTGAAGGAGTCAATATAGCAAGCAGCATCATTTTCTTTAATGCCCATCTGCTCTCCCAAAGATTTAGCTCCCATTCCATAAATGATTCCATAGCAAATCTGAAAGGGAGTCATCCAACAAATAAAACTTGTAAGTACACAAAATGCAAATAAAAGAGTTCATCAGGATTGAAATTTTGGCAAACTTTTAATTTCACAGTGAGTCAAAAATGATTAGATTGCTTTTGCTGAGTTAGACCCACAGAGGCTGATATCCAGCAACCATCTTTTCTGCCTTTCAGCATTACTTTTTGAGAGAGAGGGAGAGGAGGGCAGGAGGGAGTATGAATGAATAGGTGTGTGTGAGCTAAGGAAAAATTTATTTTTGACTATTTCTCCTTTATCCAGCAGTCTTCATAGCAACTTTTTACTGCTCATAATACTTCATTAACTTCCACTTCAAGTGCCTAGGAGTCAGGGAAGAGAAGCATTACAGATGTCCTTCTCCTTGCCCTTGAACAAGGCTTGAAGAATAGAAATAATAGGCTTTGTGACTTTATGACGGGGAAGACTTAATTGGAAAAAAATATCCTCCTCACCTTACAGCCACCTAAAATGCCACAACCGCAGAATTCATTTCACTTAAATACAAATAAAAACTCTTAAGAAAATTTCGGAAGCAATGAAGGGAAATGATCTACAAATAGGGCATTAAAGAAAGTCTGATTTAATCATAAGGACTGCCGGGGCTCAAAGCCCAGCTTTACCATTCACAAAATGTATAATCTTGCCCAAGTCACCTAACCTCCTTGTATCTTAATTTCTTCATCTAAAAAATGAAGGTAGTAATACTTACATCATGGGATGGTTAGGTTTAAATGAGTTATTACTTATAACTGTTTACAAAACTCACATAAAGCAAGCTCTGTATAAATATCATTAAATAAAATCTAAAAAGATAATTTTCTTAAAATAATTATCACAATTCCAAAAACCTTTCAACATGATAAACTAGCTAAAGTCCACCCCACCCCCACCCCTATGTTTTTTAATATATTGAGAGAGGGCTTTTTTCCTTTCTTTTTTTTTTCCCCCTACATTTTGTTTTCTTGTGACTCCTGTTGTTTTTCTTTAACTCATGTTACTTAGTGCTGTCTGAGATCTCAGCAAGGCTCAGGGATTAGGTGGTTTGGTACCTGGTGATACAAACGGAAACTGGTATAGCATAAACCCTATTAAATCACTTAAGAGTCTATTAAATAGAAGCAGCTGTCTCCAGAGGATGTGTGTGTTGGATAGGAAGTCAGAGTGCCCAGGTTCTGGCATCCTGAATTTATTCTGGCTCTACCACTTATAGCTGCATGACCTTAAGCAAGTTACTTTCGGTGCTTCAGTTTCCTCCTCTATAAAATGGTGATAGTAATAATAATAGCTATCTCATGGGTTATGAGAATTAAATATGGGAATGTTATCTATTTTACCAAGGGTTTGATTCTCGCTAAATGCAGGACCCCTCTGGGGATTAAACAGACAGAGAGGACAGAGCTGGCTTTTTAAATAGCGGAAGAAACAAGTGTTGGTGCTAACCAGGTGGTGGTGAGAGGAAATGTCCCATGCTCAATGAGCCAGTCAAGAAGTATAGCTGTGAGGCTGGGTGCAGTGGCTTACGCCTGTGATTCCAACAATTTGGGAGGCCAAGGCGAGAGGATCACTTAAAGCCAGGAGTTCAAGACCAGCCTGGGCAACAAATTGAGACCCCATCTCTCAAAAAAAAAAAAAACAAAAAAACAAAAAAAACCCAAAAAACAGCTGTGAGGAACTAAAAGTGTAAATGTGAAAGAAAAACAGCAGGATTTCAGAGTACAGTGGTGTGCATTCATCTCAGCCAGCAATCCTACTGCCTTGCAAATGGTATCAGATTCCCCACAGGTTATGTGGTAAGAAAGTATCAATGTTAATCCAGGCCAAGGAATGGTATAAATGTGGCCTTTGACTTACTCTTTGCCTAATAGTTATCCAGAATAGAAACTAATATGGATCTATTTCAAAGTTACAAAGGCAGGATGAAGTTTCATAGGTGGATTAACTAACCAATAACTTCAAGAACTAAAAAGCTATCAGGTACTCACTATAATCTACAGGTCAGCAATATTTTTTCAACAAACATTTGGAGACCACCTTCTTTACAAAGCGCTATGCCTTGATGCTAGGAGAAAATATAAAAATGAAAATATGGAACTTTACCTCAGAACACTTGAAGACTAGAAGGAGGTTTCTTAAATATACATATGCGCATACCTGCAGGTGTGCATGAACACACACACGCTGACCATCACCACCACCATGACATCTACTGAGTGCCGGGGACTGTGGCTAGCCATATAATGGCTTTAAATGCATATGGTTTTCCTAACACGAAGCAGTCTCAGATCTCAGTCTTTCTGGTTATTTCTATTGCCTCCACAAAAGAAAGTATAATGAATACCAAGAGATAAGCTCAGACGGAATGTGCTTTGAAAGATCCAAAGATGGAGAAATGGTTTGTCAGTTGCAAATAATTGAGACCATTTTTAAATTTTTTGAGTCACTAAATTCTTCTCCTTTATATTAAGCATGTTCACTAAAATCACCTGTTTTGCCTGTTGCCTCAGATCATCCTCAACAGACTCTGGCTCAATCATCTTCCATTCTGCTGCAATGCTCCTGAAAACATCAGCTCCAGTATTTAACGCTTGAAGGAGACGACGATCGTGGGATAAATGAGCCAAGATCCTCAGTTCAAGCTGA
The DNA here is from genome assembly GCA_963573385.1 of Cacajao melanocephalus. NCBI lineage: Eukaryota > Metazoa > Chordata > Mammalia > Primates > Pitheciidae > Cacajao > Cacajao melanocephalus. Next base: position 13,883 of record CAUYLG010053722.1, on the reverse strand, counting down.
GAGTAGTCAGCAGCCAGTATTAAACCACCTGAAGTAGAAGTGATTTCAGAAAAGCTAGTACAAAGTTCTCTATCACACAACCCAACTTCTATATCATATAATTGAGCAGGATGACAGAAATTTAGGTCTAACTTAGAACTTTGAAATCATATGTCAAAGTTAAAACCTTCCTCTTAATATGATTTATTCAGCTCTGTATCTTAGGTCATTTTTTTCCATGTAGCTTTTAAGTATGTATAATATGGGTGACGCCACCCCTGACATGTACCCACTGTGGAGTGCTTTCCTCTGTTCCTAGAGCACCCAGCACATAATCCAAAATGATTCTTTCATGTCCCTCTTATTTTGCTCTGAGTCCTTATGAATAGGAAGCTTAATTTTCCTTTTCTTTCTACAGAAAACCTTGCACTGTCGCTGGTATATAATCGGCCCTTAACAAATGGTTGTTGAATGAATTAATGAAAAAACTGGTGTCCAATGTGTGCATATGTTAAGTGGGCTGGAGAGAAATGTGTGCCCTGCTTTGACAATAACAAAGTCATTAAATGAAAAAAAATCAAGTAGTCAACAGCTGAGCAAGTTATTAAAAGGATTAAAATAATTTACTTATAGATTAGAAATGGGTAGATTAGATATGCATGACAAAACAAAAACAAACTTAAAAAAATACAACAGGCGTGGTGGCTCATGCCTGTAATCCCAGCGCTTTGGGAGGCTGAGGCGGGCGGATCATGAGGTCAGGAGATCGAGACCATCCTAGCCAACACGGTGAAACCCCATCTCTACTAAAAATATTTTTTAAAAAATTAGCCAGGCATGGTGGTGCATGCCTGTAGTCCCAGCTACTTGGGAGGGTGAGCAGAATTGCTTGAACCCAGGAGGCAGAGGTTGCAGTGAGCCAAGATCACACCACTGCACTCCAGCCAGGGCGACAGAGCAAGTTGCTGTCGTTAAATAAATAAATAAATAAATGCAGGGTCAAAGAAAAATTAGAAAAAATATTTGCAACTGATATCACAAAGAACTCATTGCCATTTCATAAGAAGAGTTGTTACTTGTGGAGAATAAGATGAACTATAAATGAGAAGTTCAGACATACTAGAAACAAAAGAACCTTAAACTTATTAAAGAATGCTCAACTTCATAAGAGAAATGAAAAGTCTATAGCAAGAAATAATTTTTCTTCAGCTATATTGCAAAAATTACAGAAGTTGGGCAACACTCTGTGACAAGGTTGAGAAGAAAAACACTCATATGTTGTTACTGAGAAGTAAAATGGTAACCTCCTCCCCATTAATTGGAAATTTAACAATATCTATAGAAATTAAACAGGTTTTTACTCCATGACTCAGCAAACAAGCCCACAGATTGCTGCACACACTATCTGCACACAGTTTAAACTGGTTTTTATTTAAATGTCCTTATTAATAAGCACATGTCTTTGGTATAGAAACATTACATGAAAAAAGCAAGGTACACAACAGTGTATACAGAATGCTAATTTTGTGTAAAAATAGGGAAATAAAAATTATATATCCATATTTGCTTATATCTGCATAAAGAAATACTATCAAAATATATAAAAAGCTCATACATATAGTAACCTTTAAGAGTTGGGAAGGATAGTGTAGATGATAGGGAAGGAAGCAAATCTTCCCAATACCCATCTTTTATATCATGTTGATTTCTCAACATGTAAATGAATAACCTATTCAAAAATAGAGATAAATACTAATTTAAAATACAGGTTGAGCATCCCTAATCCAAAATTCCAAAATCCAATATGCTCCAAAATCCAAAACTTTTGAGCACCAACAAGATGCTCAAATGTCATGCTCACTGGGGTACTTCAGATTTTGGATTTTTGGATTAGAGATGTTCAGTTGGTAAAGATAGACTAAATATTCTAAAATCCAAAAAAAAAAAAAAAAGTCTAAATCTAAAACACTTCCAGTCACAAGCATTTCACATAAGGGATATTCAACCTGTAAATGACTACAACTTTGGTGAACTTCCTACCACAACTATAAAATTGGACAAATTATATGAAAAAAACAATTCTCAGATGTTAGACAACAAGCCAGGCAGAACTATAATTACTGAGAAGGGAAGGAAACGAGGTGAGCCACACAAAGGTCTCAGGGATCTGAATGGAGGCACTTTCCAGAATCTGTAGCAGGGAAGGGGAGCTGAAACACAGCACTGTATCTCTCTCTGAACTAAGAAAACAGAGTCTAGAGTTTGGGCCTTTGAGGCAGCTGGAATTTGGAGAGAAAAATGGTGTGCATAAAAGAAGCACCAGAAATAAGCACAGGAATCCCCTTGGATTTTTGACCAAATATTAAGTTGTGCAGGGAGAAAGTGCAGGGCACCAGGCAAAGAACACACACTGAAGAAATAACTATTACTAAAAGAAGAGCAAACACCGCATAGCTTTTAGCTGAACAACTAATTCAACAACACATTCTTTTTTTTTTTTTGAGATGGAGTCTTGCTCTGTTGCCAGGCTGGAGTGCACTGGTACGATCTCGACTCACTTTGACTCACTGCAACCTCTGCCTCCCAGGTTTAAGCGATTCTCCTGCCTCAGCCTCCCGAGTAGCTGGGACTACAGCTGCGTGCAACCATGCCCAGCTAATTTTTGTTTTTTAGTAGAGACAGGGTTTCACCATGTTGGCCAGGATGGCCTTGAACTCTTGATCTCGTGATCTGCCTACCTTGGCCTCCCAAAGTGCTGGTATTACAGGTGTGAGCCACCGCACCCAGCCCAATAACACATTCTTGAATGCTGAGAAATGACCAAACTCTAACAAGACTGAGAAGAGATCTTATTAAACAACTTCAGCACCAAGTAGACTCCAAAAAGGCCACACCTTATGAACAGGAATAATCTAGCCCTAGAGTGCAGGCTACTCTAAACATTTGTTAGCAAAGCTTCAAAGGCCTCAAAAGGACCAAGCTGATGTGAAAGTAAATTGTCTGACAAAAGAAAACTTTACTTCAGTATTTGTTAATTTAGTGTTCATTGTGGCTTTGTGTAACACAACTACCATGAATAACAAGAATCAATCACATTTTACAAAAAGCAAAAGATCTTCAAATAACCTACTTGATATGGTTTGGCTATGTCCCCACCCAAATCTCACCTTGAATTGTAATAAAACTCACATGTCAAAGGCAGGGCCAGGTGAAGATAACTGAATTATGGGGGTGGTCCCCCCATACTGTTCTCATGGTAGTGAGTAAGTCTCATGAGATCTGATGGTTTTATAAATGGGAGTTCCCCTGCACAAGCTCTTGCCCGCCACCATGTAAGATGTCCCTTGCTCTTCCTTCATCTTCCACCATGATTGTGAGGCCTCCCCAGCCATAAGGAAACGTGAGTCCATCAAACCTCCTTCCTTTGCAAATTACTCAGTCTCAGGCGGGTCTTTATTAGCAGCATGACAATGGACTAACACACTACCGAACAATTACCTATCGACTCTATAGGTAACCTGTCTAACGGTATCAGAGATTAATCAAATTTCAAGTATTTCTTTTTTGGCTTTGGAAGAACTGTCCCATAACGGAGAAGCTGCTTAATTAATATTCTGAATAGGTTTTGTCTCAGTGGACTTCTAAATTTATAAAGAAATACCATTCTTAGCTTACAAAATCAAACTAGTGGCACAGATATTTTGGAATCTTTTACATTTATCAAAGAAGAATTTCATGTAGATATGAAAAAAATAGCTTTCATCATATAGTCAATGGTCTAGCTTTGTCATTAAAAACTTATTTTTTTATAGAGTTTTAAACAGGAGTCTGATGTTTCCCTATTTCTTCATTCCACTATATGTATAGAAAAGATTTATGCTCAATTTTCCTTTTTTTTTTTTTTGGAGACAGAGTCTTGCTCTGTCACCAGGCGCCAGGCTGGAGTGCAGTGGCGCCATCCTGGCTCACCGCAACCTCCGCCTCCCGGGTTCAAGCAATTCTCCTTCGTCAGCCTCCCGAGTAGCTGGGACTATAGGCGTGCGCCACCATGCCCAGCTAATTTTTGTATTTTTTTAGTAGGGAGGGGGTTTCACCATGTTGGCCAGGATGGTCTCGATCTCTTGACCTCGTGATCAGCCCGCCTCGGCCTCACAAAGTGCTGGGATTACAGGCGTGAGCCACCACGCCCAGCCTTATGCTCAGTTTTCTAAATCAGACCATCAAAGGGTTATAACACAGTTAAAATTATTTTATGTAAGTGTACAAATGCTGAGTCATCACCAGCTTAAGGAACTGCTGAAAATATAAAACAATGAATGTAACAATCTCATGTACTCTGTCAAAGCTCATTGTTTGATTCATGAAAGTCTTACAAAGATTTACTGTACTCCAATATTTTCTTGAAACAGAACACTTGCCACGTATTTTGTAATCAAAGACAAAAAGAACGACGTGATTTATGTTTTTTGACTGATATCACACAGCATATATTTGAGGCTCTAAGAAAGGGGAGAATGTGCTTGTGACCTAGCTAAACAGGTATGAGAATTTATTTGGAAATGAAAACTTTTTATAAAACAAATCAATAATGGGCTGGGTGCAGCAGCTCACACCTGTAATTCCAGTAACTGGGGAGGCCAGGGCTGGGGGATCATTTGACCCCAGGAGTTCCAGACAAGCCTCAGCAACAGAGCGGGACCCCTCATCTCTTCCAATAATAATAATAATAATAATAATAATAACTTTATGCATTTTTCAAGTATAAATCAACATGCAGTATAGTTTAATTACAATCAACATGTTATATAAACAGCAAATATTAAAAATTTTTAAAAATGCTCTGATGTTGATAAATTTAGAGTTGCTTTTTTATTTAAGTAATAGTCCTTTGAATTTGACATAATATAGGTATGGCATCCTTAATCTGAAAATTCCAAATCCAAAATGTTCCAAAATCTAAAACTTTCTGAGCACTGACATGATGCTACAAGTGGAAAGTTCCACAACTGACCTCTTGTAACAAGTCAAAGTTATAACTTTGTTTCATGCATATAATTTAAAATACTGTATAAAATTACCTTTAGGCTATGTCTATAAGGTGTATATGAAACATAAGTTTCATATTATGACTTGGATCCCATCCCCAAAATATCGCATCATGTATATGCAAATATTCCAGAATCTCAAATACTTTTAGTCTTAAGGATTTGAGACAAGGGATACGCAACCTGTCATAATGAGTAACCTAAGAGTTGGTAAATTTACTTAACTTGTACAGACATTGTTTTGTAATGGATATTTCTGCTTCAAAGTCAAATTAATACTTCTGAGAAAAGATGAACCAACTTTGTTAATACAGATGCATTTTTTTTTTAAAGTGAGTTTCTAAAAAATAGAAAAAGACAAAAAAATGAGTTTCTGGTACTTGATTCAGTTACTGGAATTTTTTTTTTCTTTTTTTTGAGATAGAGTCTTGCTCTTTCGCCTAGGCTGGAGTGCAGTGGCACGATCATGGCTCAGTGCAGCCCCAACCTCCTGGGCTCAAGTGATACAATATTCAGACCTCAGACTCCTCAGTAGCTGGGACTACAGATGCACATCACTATGCCTAGCTAATTTTTAAACTTTCTATAAAGATGGGGTCTCCCTATGTTGCCCAGGCTGGTTGTGAAGTCCTGGACTCAAGCAACCTTCCTGCTTTGACCTCCCAAAGTGCTGGGATTACAGGTGTAAGCCACCATGCCTTGCATGAAATACTTTAAAGTATGTTTGAAACAACGTGGGCATGTGATCTACTTTGTCAAAATATAAGTTTTATAAAATCAAGCATACCTTGCTTTATTGCACTTCACTTTATTATGCCTCACAGATATTGTAGCTTCTTTTAAAGAAATTAAAGGTTTTTGGCAACTCTGAGTGGAGCAAGTCTATCAGCACCATTTTTCCAACAGCATGTGTTCACTGTGACACATTTTATTAATAGTAATGTTCGTATTACTTCAAACCCTCTCATTATTACCTGTTATGGTGATCTTTGATGTTACTATTCTTATAATCCATGAACCACACTCGTGTAAGAGTGAACTTCATTGATCAATGCTGTGTGCTTTCTAACTACTCCACTAACTGGCTGTTCCCCCCTCTCTCTCTCAGACCTCCTTTCTCCCCTCTCTCTCTCAGACCTCCCTATTCCCTGAGATACAATATTAAAATTAGGCCAATGAATCACCCTACAATGGCAATGGCCTCTAAGTGTATTCAAGTGAATGAGAAAGTCACATCTCTCTCATACTAAACCAAAAGCTAGAATGATTAAGTTTATTGAAGAAGGCATGTCAAAAGCTGAGATAGGTTCAAAGCTAGGCCTCTTGTGTCATACAGTTAGCCAAGTTGTGAATGCAAAGGAAAAGTTCTGGAAGGAAATTAAAAGTGTTACTGCAGTGAACACATGAAAAATAGGAAGGCAAGACAGCTTTATTGCTAATATGGAGAAAATTGGAGTGTTCTGTATAAAAAATAAAACCAGCCATAACATTCTCTTAGGCCAAAGTCTAATCCAGAGCAAGGAGGCTCTGAGGTACTCTTCAGTATGGCAACTGCATTTTCCTATTCCACAATTTCTATGAAGGCTGAGGGGTGAGGAAGCTGCAGACAAACAAAACAAAACAAAAAAACTGATTCATGCATTTTAAGAAAACTCCATTGCACTCCAGCCTGGGTGATAGAGTGAGACTCCATCTTAAAAAAAAAAAAAAAAAAGAAAGAAAGAAAGAAATTACTGGCCAGGCAGGCACGGTGGCTCACGCCTGTAATCCTAGCACTTTGGGAGGCTGAGGTGGGTGGATCACCTGAGGTCAGGAGTTCAAGACCAGCCTGGCCATCATGGTGAAACCCCATCTTAAAAAAGAAAAAAAAAAAAAAAAGAAATTACCATACACCACACAGACCTTCTGGGGACTCTCTTGGATAACTGTGATAGAATTTTATATGCTGATAGTTCAGACATAAGCAACACTAAAAATTGCCTAGCAGGACATGTCATCACAGGTCGGAATTCACCCTTGGAATATAAGTTTCTGATGGAATTTAAATAAATTCAGATGGTTAATTGCACTCACCTGGACCTGCCAGCTGATGACAGATAAAAGAACAAATATGTATACTAACAGTCGGGATGATCTGCAAGTTACATCACCACTTCCAAATGTCTTGACAACAAAAGGTTTAAGTCCAGAGTACTGAGTTGAGGTCAGGCAGAATGAGAATAGCCTTAGGAGCCACCCCATGCAATTGGAAGCAGCAGTGCAGAAAAAGGGAGAACAGACATAAAAGCAAACAAGTTAGAAGGAGAGACAAAAAAAAGCTCTCCCTTTAGAGGTCAAGAGGGAAGGGAAATTGAAGAAGGAAAGAGTTGATTAACAGTAACAAATGCTGTAAAGAAGTTAAAGGATGAAGACTGACAAAATCAACTGGACTTTGCAAAGAAGTTTACACTGACATTAGAAAACATGGTTTCAGCAGACTGCTGCTGCTGAGCACACACCAGAAAAGTTTCCCACAGAGCAGATCACGGAGAAGATGACTGCTATAAACCTGGCAGGACAAACAGAAAGGCAGGCTTCACTGTAGAGAGAAAGATGGAGGGACAAATGCATGCTCTAAGTCTCACTCAAATTTCAGGCTTTGAAAAACATTCTTACAGCAACGAGAAGCTTCAAACTGCTATAAACCTGGCAGGACAAAGAGAAAGGAGGGCTTCACTGTAGACAGAAAGATGGAGGGACAAATGCATGCTCTAAGTCTCACTCAAATTTCAGGCTTTATCCATGCTTTCAAAAACATTCTCACAGCAATGAGAAGCTTCAAAGCTATCAGCCACCTTACCTGGGAAAGGCACAAAGGCATGTCGCATGCTAACTGAAAATGGCATTCCTCTGTCTGCAGTCCTTTCCTCCATCTGTGTCTGGCATCCAGGGTTCAGGCTCCAACCCTTCTTATTTTTTCCTCTGTGGTACAAACTACATCATCAGCTAAACATAAAGCAGTCTCAAATATATGAAAAAGGTCTAATTTTCAGCAACATCAGTATTTCCATCTAAGAAACGGAATAAAAACCTTATCTGAGAGTTGCGTGTGGTAGCTCACACCTGTAATACCAGCATTTTGGGAAGCCTAGGTGAGCAGATTGCTTGAGCCCAGTTCAGGACTAGTCAGGGCAACAAAGTGAGACCCTTGTCTCTACAAAAATTAGCCAGGCGTGGTGGCACATAGCTGTAGTCCCAGCTACTCAGGAAGCTGAGGTGGGAAAATTGCTTGAGCCCAGGAGGTGGAGGTTGCAGTGAGCCGAGGCACCACTGTGCTCCAGCCTGGCAACAGAGCAAGATTCCATCACAAAACAAAACAAAACAAAACAAAACAAACCTTATCTGAGAATCACTTTAAAGCTTAACAAAGATACTAGAACTCTTTTAGCAAACATTCAATTAAACATGAAGTAGCTTCTTTACACATGGACTCAGGATTCAAAATGGTCTAGGACAGAAATGGGTAAGTCTGAAACATAAAATTAAACTAATTTCATTTATTTGTCTAATAAGCTATTTTGAGCCATTCATACTTACATAAGTTTATTAATACAGATCCAGAGAAAAAGCGCCTACCTGCCCATGGGAAGTAGGACTTTGCCTACAGCTTGAGAAGGTGGGCTTTCTCCTACTAGTGTTGGCATTTTGATTTCAAAATCTCTTGGCACATTCTGAATATTTGGTTCTGTAAAGGTTATTCGTCCTAAAATCAAGCAGAATAAAGATATAAAATTAGAAAAAGAAATCTGGTTATTTAACGGTATTCACATTTCTGGATTATCTTAAAAATACAGACTGTATCAATGCTGAACTAAAATAAATTTATATTTAAATAAAATATTTTTCATAATATTCATGTGTCTAACAATGATAAAATAAGTACAAGACCATCCCAAAATAAATGAATATATAAATTGGCTACAATATTATGTTTTACATAGAAAACAATCTCACAGTGAGAAGTAATCTGATAAACTGAACTATTCCTTGAGTATCAGATTTCAGCACTATAACATGTTAGCAGTCATATTAATGAGTAAAGGCTAATCAAATGGATCTTAGGAGAAACAACAACTGAAGCCTCTTAAAAACCCATCACTTTCAGACATCATCATCTTTCTTCATCATCGTTATCATTCTTCAAGAGAATCAACAACAGTACTGACTAGAAGTACTGAATCAAGTGGAGACTTGAATCAGGTGGTTAATAGTAAATTTTCCAGTGAATAGAAAGCTTTTTTTAAAAGAAAAGAGAAGAAAAAAAAAGTTTATAAGCCTGGCCATCTCTACTAAAACTACAAAAAATTAGGTGGGCATGGTGGCAGGTGCCTGTAATCCTCAGCTACTTGAGAGGCTGAGGCAGGAGAATCACTTGAACCTGGAAGGTGGACGTTGCAGTGAGCCAAGATCACATCACTGTACTCTAGCCTGGGCAACAGAGTGAGATGTCTCAAAAAAAAAAAAAAAAAAAGATTGTAAAGCCTTTATTTCCCAAAAATATTTTACAGTTTGTTTGAATTTCTCTAAACATGTAAGTATCACTCCAAAAAAGTTTGAGTAATTTTGTTAGTGTGATTTTTTATAACACTATCAGCAACACTAAAACTCTATTTGATGACACACTCTTCATTGTAACAGGCTGATTACTAGCTATGTATAACTCCATCATCTTCTGATAAATCAGACATTTTAAGTGACTTGGACATTGTTTTTCTGAATGATCCCCTGATATTAGGTCTTTGTCATTTAGCTTTTAGCACAAAATAAGTGTTCAGTTAATGATAACCTTTTATATAATTGTTGTCATTAAATGGCCTGTTCAATGTTACAAAGCTAACAAATAACAGAAGAAGGCATCCAAGGCTCTTTTTACATCAACACATTGCCTTCCTTTCTATAACACTTCGTATTCAGCACACTGCCCTGGTCTATTAGTTGAATTAATGAGGCAACACTGGCCAACCAAAAAAAACGGTAAAAATAAATTACGAAGCATGAATATATAGCTTAATGGATATGAAGCACATTGATGAAAGGCTTTGCTTTACTTAAGTTTATATTTCTAAAATATTATAAAAGTTATTTATTAAAATATATTTCTAAAATCAGTAATAAGAATAGAATTCTTATTACTGGTTTTACCTTCTGCTTTGTAAAGAACAAATAAATATGCAACAACTTTGAAAATGCTAGGTAGATGTTGTCTTTTCATCATGAAAGATTTTATTTCATGTAAGTTTATATCATTAGCATATATTTCAAAGTGAAATTTAAATACCAACAGGGTAAGATATCACTAGGATGGGACAAGAGATTAGCTAAATGGGAAGAAAGAAGAATTAGAAAGTTTAAAACAAGAGATAAAGCAAGCAGACAAAAGCAGTGCCTTATGGAGCCTCCATGCTAGATAACAGCAACTGACAGTGAGTGCTTTCTAGGAGCCATGTACTGTTCTAAATATTCTACATCTACGAACCTATTTAATCCTCAGAATTACCAGGTGAAGTAAGACTGTTGTTACCTTGTTTATTTGTTTATTGATTGACTGAGACAGGGTCTCACTCTGTTGCCCAGGCTGAACTGCAATGGTGCAATCACAGCTCACTGCAGCCTTGACCTCCCAGGCTCAAGCGATCCTCCTACCTCAGCCTCTCAAGTAGCTGGGACTACAGGCACAAGATATCACACACAGCTAATTTTTTGACTTTTTGTAGAGACATGGTTTCACTCTCTTGCCCAGGCTAGTCTCAATCTCCTGGGCTCAAGTGACCCTCCGGTCTTAGCCTCCCAAAGTACTGGGATTACAGGCGTAAGCCACTGTGCCTTGCGTTATACGTGAAAAAACTTAGGCATTGAAAGGTTAAGTATCTTGTCATAAAGATTCATAGAACCAGGATTCAAACACTGATTTCTGATGTCAAAGCCCACATTCTGTACCACCAATCTAACCAGGCACCAATAGAGCCCCCTCTGTGAGTGAGTTAAAGCCACCCTTTCTTCACTACACATCACATTTGGCAAATATTTAGAGTTTTATACTGCCTAGAGAAAGAATACATTTTTCCTCATAAGATTACACTCTTACTTATCTCAAGAGGACCATGAGATACCCAAAGAGCACTACAGCTTTCTTTTCTGCTTGGGTGAAATAAGATACTTACTTATACGGATGCCCCAGAGGCCTACTCAGATTCAACTCAGAGAAATCTTAAGAGGCTCGAAAAAGGGATGGGACTGAAACTAGATAAGACCACCAACTCAAATATTTAATTCCTGCATATACTCACATTGAAAGCACTATCTGGGACATCCCAGTTACTCTACACAAGTACTTAAAAGCAGGAAACAGGCCAGGCACAGTGGCTCACTGTAATCCCAGCGCTTTGGGAGGCCAAGGTGGATCACCTGAGGTCAGTAGTTCAAGACCAGCCTGACTAGTGGCAAAATCTTGTCTCTACTAAAAATACAAAAATTAGCCAGGCATGGTGGTGTATACCTGTAATCCCAGCTACTCAGGGGGCTGAGGCAGGAGAATCACTTGAATCCAGGAGGCAGAGATTGCAGTGAGCCGAGATCATGCCACTGCACTCCAGCCTGGGCAACAAGAATGAAACTCTGTCTCAAAATAAATAAATTAAAAAAAATAAAAGCAGAAACCAATACTCATCTCTGTACCCAGGTAGTATCTACCTATGCTTTGAATAAAGCATGTAGTTTATAGTTTTAAAACTTCGCTTGAACCCCATAATCAACACTTGAATTCTTGGCCATCATAAGAAATATTGCATATGAAAATGTTTTTCCTTCAAATTTAGATACTGTTTATACTTAAAAATTTTCATCACCTGTAGCAGTGTGCGACTGTGACACAGGATAGATTCTTTCCATTCCAAGAAAAGGATTAAGACGCTTTTCCTGCTGAAGGGGAAATACCACTTTGGTAATAGCATTAGTGATTCTTCTCCATTCTAATATCAAGCCTGGTAAAGGATGTAATGCCTTTAATTTATTTAAAACATCCTGCCAAAAAAATATAATAAGGTAAGATTTTATTCTTGTCCAAATTCCATAGCAAGCAAGAATCTCTTTTACGTAAATAATACAGTCTCAAAATTAAATCTGAGAGTAATATCTACAACTCAAAACTATTTCTTGGGTTTAAACCACCATATTAACAAAACTGTAACTACAGTTTATAAAATGCAAATGTGGTAATGCTGAGCACAATCAATTTAAAATTACCTTTTTCAAAAAAATGAGTTGTTAGTTTAACAAAGCAACTGCCTACCCACACCCCACCAAAAGTTTACTTTACATCGTCTGTTTTCTTTATGCATTTTCCTCCTCCAAACTCCTCACATGACTGGAAGTATCCCAGTTGTTTTTCTTCTTGCCCGGAAACTTATATGGTTTCCATATCAAGGTAATCAGGAGACATCTATTTTTAAAACTTTGAATTTTTTGTACCATAGACTTTCAGTGAACTATTAAGGAACAGAAACTTGTGAGTAAAAGGGCCAGTGAGAATAAATAAAAAATTGTGCTAAAGCCTGGAGCTAAGGAAACTTCCTAGGAGCAGACAAGTCATACATAATGGTATAAGGACTGAAATTCTACACAAAGGCAACTTGAACAGATCTATGCCGTATTTTCTACCCTATTTTTCCACTGAAACTTCAGTAACAATGTAAAATTAAGCCCTTTCTCTCTTCCCTCCCACTAATGCATAGTTTGCAATGGATTACGATTAACAATTTTACTTTGAAATTAGCAGATTAAATTCTTTTTTTTAAGGAATATAAAACTATTTATTAACCGCTGTTCACCATTATTTACAATAAACTAAATACCAATACATTCTGATTACTACAGAGTTGTTTTTCTTGGCTTTTGCTGAACCCGTAAAGCAAATAACTGAAAGATTGACCCTACACGTAAGGAATGAGTTGGGGTAAAGAAAAAACATACAGGTCAATAGGTTAGATTACAAAAGGCTGTTCACACATTTATGGCAGCAGATCCTAAACTGCCAACATCTCTAACCAGCTGATTAGGTTTCTATGAGCCAAGTCTTAGATATTCCATAAATCATGACCTTTTAGTCAATGTAGCAATAGGATTTCAACATTTTGTTAAGGAATGGCCCGCTAGAAGATTGTTTAATGTTCATTTAACTTAGTTTAGCTAATTAAAACACACTAGCATTTGTCTAGTTTCCTCATCGGGATGGGAAAACCTCCTATGATGGCAGTGATAAAATTTTTCCTTTTAGGAATTTTGCAACCAAAAAACTGCATTTATAGATATAGATGCTTTAAAATTATCCAATTTAAATTGTCCTATTAAATAGAATCACTTATTTCTTCACATATTTGAAATGCATGGCTTCAGGAAAATTTTCCATTTAACCTGAAGTGATTATCTTTTATTTTGCTTGGAATAATGGCATCTGAGAAACATGGGTTTACCTGTGATTTTTTGTTTTGGTGAATGTTTAAAAACAACAAAAAAAATTACACATGCATTTTATGTACATACACACACACACACACACACACACACACAGACACACACACAACACATATAAAAAACCTAGAATGGTCCTTAGGCTTATGAGAACACAAGTTTTGATTGAGTAATGACTATGGACATTTCCCTCAACATTTAGAAAAGCTGTTCTTTAATGCAGAGGAAATAATATACCATGGTATCAAATGTTCTTTTCTGATCAAGGAAACAACTACAGAAAGCTTTTATTTATTTGTTCAAAGTAACCAGTGCTATGGATGCAAAAAAAACAAACAAAAAACAAACAAAAAA
>CAUYLG010053721.1:0-22532 GCA_963573385.1 Cacajao melanocephalus | reverse complement strand
GGCTCCTCCGCCGGGAATCTCCTAGTCTGTGGGCAACAAAAATTCGTCTGAAAGTGCGGCGTCCACTCGCTCTCTGCGCTTTCACTGGGAGCTACAATCCTGAGCTGTTGTTAATCGGCCATCTTGGATCTCTCTCCTCTTTGGCCTTAATACTTATTGAATTCTCACTGGCATCTTATCCATTGCTGAAATATTATATACATATGTGATTCAGTCTGTTCAGGCTTTTAGAACAAAGTGTCATAAATTGGGTGACTTATCAAAAATGGAAATTTATTTCTCATAATTCAGGAGGCTGGCAAGTCCAAGAGTAATGCTGATTGAATTTCTGGTGAGGGCCAATTTTCTGGTACATGGATGGTGACTTCTGGCTGTTTCTTCTCGTATAAAGACACAAGTCTTCATGAAGGTTCTGTCCTCATGATTTAATCATTTTTCGAAACACCCCATCTCCTGATGCCATTAGTTTGGTGATTAGGTTTTCAACATATAAATTTCAGAGGAGACACACATTTAGAACCTAGCAATATATAATTGGAAATTGGCATAAATACTAGTGTTATCTTGGGATGAAAAACAGATCTACACACATTCAGTAATTTACCTTAATGTCACATCCAGCTACTAAAGCGAGAGACCAAGGAATGAGTAACATCACATCCACCACACTTAAACCATGCTATTAGAGAGATAAGAGAAAAACTCACAGATTTATATGCAAGTTGACAAATTTGAAACTTTTGCCTGAACATAGAGAATGAGGCCACCAGGGAGCTGTAGTTTACGTTGAGTGACAAATGAATAATAGATAAGAGTTAGTGTTTGTAGTTCAAAGGAGAAGAATGATTTTATATCAAAGCTGTCAGGAGTGGAAAACAATAATGGATTCTTACTAGACTAATAAGAGAGAACTCGGTCTCCTGTCTGTCCCCATTCTTTTCCATCCAGATGCTGTTGTTACACTAAAATCACCTTAGACGATCCCTACAAAGGCAGTGTAAGGTTGAGGAGGATAAGCAGAAACTGACTGCAGAACTTATATTACAGGTTCTGCTATAAGTGTTTATGTCTCCCTGCCCTATCCTGTGCCCAGGAGGGTAAGTTTTGTATAACAATGGGGTCCATTGACTTATGGCTTCCATGTGGGTTAAACCAGGAGTTCAAAGGATGGTAGGAGATTGAGGTTAGAAATTTCCTTCATGGGCTTCCCCCTTACAGGATCAGCTTAGGCAGGCAGTGTCTCTCAACCTAAAATGACTGGTGCTCCTAATTTGACCTTTTATACCTACCCCACTTCTGTCAGGTTACTAGCAGATGATTTCCCCTCAGTCACTCATGTGTTTGTGTGACCTGCAAGCAACGTCATGACAATCCTTGTTCTGGCCTGGTGTGGTGGCTCGTGTCTCTAATCCCAACACTTTGGGAGGCTGAGACAGGAGGATCTCTTAAGGCTAGGAGTTTAAGACCAGCCTGGGCAACATAGTGAGACCCCATCCTTACAAAAAATAGAAAAAATAGGCAGGCACAGGGATGCATGCCTTTAGTCCCACCTATTCAGGAGGCTGAGGCAGGAGGAATGATGGAGCCTGGGAAGAGGAGGCTGCAGTTTGTGATCATACCACTGCACTGCACTCCAGCCTGGGTGACAGAGCAAGACCCTGTCTTAAACAAACAAAGAAATAAACAAACATAAAAACATAAAAAACAAAAAACAGATTTCGCTCTGTTCTATAGTTTTCAAAGATATTTGTGTTGTGACTGGCCTTAGATAGTAGAGATAATGTCCACATTTGTTTGCTTTCATGGATAATAAAAATAATTCCCCCCAGCAGAGCAAAGTTTGGGAAGGTTTATTATTAGTAGCTGTCTTCAAAGAATGAGTGTTTCCTATGGTTTTTTCCTAACCTGGGACCCAAGTTAACTCTGTATGTAGTATTCACCTGGTCTTGTCCCTTTATAACCCCTGTGAGACATTATATTTGGCAAGGTAGAAGTCACTAATAAAGTCTTTTGTTTTTGAGCTAAGATTTTCACATCTGTAGCCAGTATTTACAAAACTATAGCCAGCTAATGTGTTAGCTTGAAACGGAGGTAAAATCTCAGAGTCTTCACAATCAGAGTGTAGGCTACATAAGAGAACAGTCTTTTTATTTTTATTTTTTTCACTATTTCCAGGGCCATGAAGGTCAGTAATCTATGCTCTATAAGTCAAATCTGGTCCAGGGATTAAATGTGGCCCATCACTTGGGTTTATAAATAAAGATATTTATTTATAAAGTTATTGAAACCAGCCTGGGCAATAACTTTATTTACAAAGATATTAGAACACTGCCACACACATTTTTCCCCTGTCGTCCGTGGCTGGTTTTGTGTGATGAAGGCAGAACTGAGTATTTGTAACAGAGACTGCATGGCCCACAGAGCAGAAAACTTCTACCTGGCTATTTACAGAAAAGCTTGTCATCTCCTGTCCTAAATGAATATTTATTGAATGAATAATTATTGCAGCTCTTTTTGCCCATTCCTCAGCAAAATATCACATTAAGCCCACTGCATTAATTTATGGTAAATTTGGCACAAAATATATTTGTATTTAATGGGATTGTGTTGTTTTTAGAGTGATGAGATATCTTCAAGCAATTAACTAAAACTAAACAATCATTTTCAGCACCAGAAGATGATATCTGTACATTTTCATGTGTGTGAGGCAGGGTGGAGACCTGAATTTTTGAGTGTATTGTATTTGTTCAAGCCTAAAGAAATATGGTGAAAAATAACCTGTGATAGGGTAGCAACTAGTGCAAAAGTAATTGCGGTTTTTGACATTATTTTTTAAAACCATGATTACTTTTGCACCAACTTAACAGAACTGCCATATTATCCAGTAATACAATTGCAGGTCTATACCCAAAAGAATTGAATGCAGAGTTCTGGCCAGATACAGTGGCTCACACCTGTAATCCCAACACTTTGGGAGGCCAAGGCCAGTGGTGGATCACTTGAGCCCAGGAGTTTAAGATCAGTCTGAGCAACATGACAAAACCTTGTTTATACAGAATATATATATACAGAATATATATATATGCACACACACAAAATTAGCTGGGTGCGGTGGCATGCACCTGTAGTCCCAGCTACTTGGGGGATTGAAGTAAGAGGATCACCTGAGAGCAGGGATGCTGAGGCTGCAGAAAGCAATGATAGTGCCACTGCACTCCAGCCTTGGTGACAGAGTGAGACCTTATTCAGACAATTAAAAAAAGACCTTGTTCAAAAACAAAAACAAAGAAAGCAAATATTCCAATGGATATTAGTACAGTGTGTTCAGAATGATACTGCTCACAATAGCTGAAAGGAGGAAGCAATACAAGTGTCCATCAATGCATGAATGAAAAGACCAAACATGTTCTATATACACCACAGAATATAATTCAGCCTTAAAAAGGAAGGCAATTCTGACATATGCTACCACAGGGGTGAGGACCTTATGCTACATAACATAAGCCAGACACAAAATGATGAAGACATGGATGAGGAAATTATGCTAAGTGATATAAACCAGACAGACACAAGAGGATGAAACTATGATTCCATTCATATGAGGTCCCTGGAGTCACCAAATTCAAGGAGCTAGAAACCAGAGTGGTGGTTACCAGGGACTAGAGGAGAAGCAATGGGGAAGGAGTGTTTAATGGGGAAAGAGCTTCAGTTGGGGAAAATGGAACGCCTTGGAGATGGATGGCAGTGATGGCTGCATGACAATGTGAATGTGCTTAAGGCCACTGAACTCTGCACTTCAAAATAGTTAAAATAGAAAGTGCTATATTATGCATATTTTACCACGCTTCTTTTTTAAGTGCACTATCCTTAGGGTTCCAAAATCCTGCAATCAGCAGTCTCATGCAGTCATTGTGTTTGTGCTGTATCTATTAGAAATAACTGGGCTTCAAATGAAATAGTGCAGAATGTGTTTAAGAACATAAGGAGACTTAAAAATAGGTACCCCAAAAAGAAAAGGTTCTATTTTTATATTGAAGGTTAGCTTAAAAAAGAATCACTTTAAACGCTTCATGCCCTGCTGTGGAAAAAGGCACAAAAAAGATCAACCTTTTAAAACGAAAATGCTTCATTAGTATTTTGCTGATAATTTTCTGATTAAAATTGCCACAGCACCATTTCTTTTTAGCAGTATATTTTATTTGACATTATTTAACTTGATAAAATTTTACTAAACATGTGGATACTGACCTATAAAAAATTATTTAATTAGAAGGGTAACCTAAAAAATGTTAAGGAAATTATACTCAAGGAACATAAAAACATTTCCTTTTGTACTATAACAGACGAAGGCAAGCACATTAGCCATGTGTGCTATAATGTTTAACCTTTGGTGTTTCTGCAAAGAATAATATAGGATATGATGCATTGCATATTCTTTCATAAGCAAATTTTACTAGTGGAATAGGGAGTATTTTAAGACTCTTTAGAACCCAAGGTAATTTCCTTCTTCGAGCAACCATAGGAGATCTCACCTTCTTCCATGCTATCCTTCAGGTCTCTCTCTTATCATGCATACATCCTTGTTGGTCTATGTTCCTGATGCCAGACAAAGGTGACTATGGTATGTTTTACTAGCATTGTGCCCAAGTGAAAACAGCTGTTTTTGGAAAGTGGGTTTCAGACAGCCAAAGGAAGAAAGAGTAAACTAGCTGCTTTAGTTTCCTAGAGTTGCTAGAACAAAATATTGTACACTGGGTGGGTGGAAAGAAAAGAAATGTATTCTCTCATAGTTCTGGAGGCCAGAAGTCCAACATAAAAGGGTTGGTGGGGCCATGATCTCTGTAAAATATGTAGAGAAGGATCCTTTCTTGCCTCTTCTACTTTTTGATAGTTGCCAGCGATATTTGGTGTTCTTTGCTTGTAGATGTACCACTCCAATATCTGCTTCCATCTTGCATGGCTGTCTTCTCTGTGTGTGCCACATTCCCTCTAAAATCTGTAGGGGAATATCCTTTCTTGTGTCCTCTACTTTCTGGTTGTTGCCAGCAGTTCTTGGCATTGCTTGGCTTGTAGATGCAACCCTCCAATATCTGTCTCCGCCTTACTGTGGTTGTCTTCTGTCTGCATTCCTTCACATAGTCCTTCCTCTGTATGTGTCTGTGTCCTAATCTCCTCTTTCTATAAAAAACAGTAGACAGATTAGACAAATGAACTTGTCATAACTTGATTACATCTGCAAAACCTTATTTTCAAATAAGGTCACATTCATAAGTACCAGGGATTCAGACTTCCACGTATTGCTTTGGGGGACATCATTCAACTTATAATACCATACAACTGTAGCTTGGAAGGGACTAAATATAACTTGGGATTCCACTGCCTGAGAAACAATGACTTGCTGGGCAGAGGATGTCCTGAGGGAGTCATCTTACCTTACTGTCATTCAAACTCCCATCTGTACAAGAAAGGGAGGCATTAAAATGATAAGAGTTAACATGATGCAACCCATGGGGTATGCTATCACTGCACTTGCATAACTCAGATTCTTTGCCTTACCCTAATCCCCACCCTGCACAATCTGTCTTTATTTACACTTTTAATATTTTGCTTACCAATGATTTCTTTGTATGAACATTGCTTCTTTTAAGTTTCATTAAGATGTCATTTATCCTGATTACTGAGCTTACTGCCACCCCTTAAATGTTGCACTCGCCTTATAGGAAGCCTCACCTACCTTACCCAAGCCCCAGCCCTGCAAATGGTAGTCCAATATCTCTTGAGATCTAAAATTATAGCCACCTCAATGCTGCAAATGCCCCAGCATGTCCCAGTTGCCTTTCTTAAGAACATAAGCCCTGTCTGAAAGTTCACCTCTGTTGTGTTTTCTATATCCATTGTAATTTACAATCGGGTCCACACATGTTGTATTATTTCAAATAGGTATTTAAACAGGCATTTAAATAATTTAAATAGGCATTTTAATAATTCACTGAAAACCAGATGTCTGGTAAGGGACAAAACAGGATGTCAGCATTAGGCATTTCTACGTCTGGGTTCACTTTTTTCTTTCCAGCTAAATTTGTGGAGCTTCTTGTAATACAAGCGGTGAGAAGTTGGAGGTTCACCTGTGAGGATATTTACCAGACCTGTGGGGGTTGAAGTATTAAAATGGAGTTTTTAACACTCTTACTCTTCATGGCACAAATGTTACCTCCACCATAATTTCCCTGTTTAAAAATTTTTAATACTGCTACTCTGTTTGTCATGATACTTGTTTTATTATTATTATTATTGGTACTTTGAGACAAGATCTTGCTCTGTTGCCCAGGCGGGATTGCATTGGTGCCATCATGGCTCACTGTAGCCTCAACACCCCAGGCTCAAGCAATCCTCCTACCTCAGCCTCTCAAGAAGTCGAAACTACAGGTGTGCACCACACACACACCTAATATATATTTCTGAAGTTTCTGTACAGACGAGGTCTTGCTGTGTTTCCCAAGCTGGTTTTGAACTTTTGGCCTCAAATGACCCTCCCAGGTTGGCCTCCCAAACTGCTGGGATTACAGATGTGAGCCATGGCATACAGCCAGCCAGTTTCTTATTCTGTAAATAACTGAGGAATATTAAGGCAAGCCTCTTTCAATCCGTGCATTCCATGTGCTATAAGATGATGATCAATTCTACGAAATGAAATGTTCCTTGTGGAGGAACTACCACTTGATGCATATTTATCCCCACACTGACTGATCTAGTAATTAATAAAGAGTAGATGTCCAACAAATAAAGGGTAGATGAGCCATTAAGTGACACAATGCCAGCCACCGAATTATCCAGTTTATCTTTTTGCCCAATGATGAATGTTTTATAAAATACTCAGATGCTGAGTGTAATGTTTAATTGCTAACTTTAACTAAGTTAGAAAGAATTGTGTTATATTGCATAAGAGAAGTGGGTGCAGAGAGAAAGCACGTTAAACTGATTGGAGACTTCTTTGCAATATCTTGCTCCTCTCATCCTTTCCAGAATTGCAATCCACAACAAACGAAGGGAAAATAGGACTTCGATTGCTCTTGGCTGGTTTCAGGTGTTCTCAATCTCAAATTTAGAAATGCAGCACATTTGTTCCTTGTACATCAGATGCTTTTAAAGGACAATTTGCAGACTTTTGCACTTAAATCTGCTATATGACTCATTTCTGTGTGGTAAGATCACAGACACAGAAGCAAGTAGAATGATTAAATATAATTACGGTTTTATATGTGGAATGAAAGGAAAGCAATCATTTTACTCACTTCATGGAGAAAGAGATTTCTCTTACATTGTGTCATGTAGAATTTATACTTAATGCTGCAGTGCATGTCTTATCTATACTGCAATGAGTTGATATATGTTTTTTATAGCATAAATGCAATGCAAGGGCATTCCGGAGCCTTTAGAGTGGAGATAAACCCCAAAGTGAACCTGATTTGCCATTTCCTAAAATGGAGTAAAAGAGGTATTTGGAGGTCACTAGAAACAGCTTGAAACCTACATAGGCCAAGAAAGAACTGGGAGATAACATCCTTAGGAATAGCATGGTAATGACCTCCAAGAAGCTTCTACTCCAAAAATACTTGGCAAAACTCATAGGAAAATATCCTGAGTCTAGAAAATGAATCAAAGGCTAGCATTGAACCAAAGGCTATCCATGGAGCAATTATTAAGAAAAGTAGATAAATTTCAGTAAGAACAAGGGGTTTTTCAAAGTTTTAAGTTGTTCTCTCCCAAGTTCCATGGTGGCCTTGTTAACAAACATCCCACAATCAGTAGCAGCTAGTAGCATAATAGCAACTGGAGGAATAAGAAGCCCCATCCACAGAATACTGCCATTATTGGACTTGTCTGCTAGTTCCTGAGAAGACCCCACTCACAAAGTTGTCATTATTTGATGTGACATAGAGCTCACCTGGTGAAACAGCCTTTTTCCTGGGGGATTAGTGAAAAACAATCAGAGGTAACTGTAAAAAAATGCAGCTCCCTGAGGTAGTAATAAAAGCTGGGGACCATAATAAAATAACCAAAAAATTGAGAAGAAAACCTGTAGAATTTCATGTTCTTGGAGTCATTTAAAAGCTCTGATGTATTCCCTGGAATAAAAAAGGATTTGTGCAGGCAGAGGGTTGTGTGCATGCTCAGGTGTGCACACATGCAGGCAAAAGACCTAAGAAACACCTCAGTTTCCTCTCCATCTGACCTTGAAGAATTGCTCCAGGAGGAAGGAAAGGCTGAGGCAGAGATTCTCATTAGCTCTGGAGAGTAAAGAAAGACTTGCAAGTATTCAAGCAGCATGTGCTCAAGAGAAATGGTTGAATTTTGCTAAGTAGAGAAAGAACACTATGCCTGAGGGAACATGGAAAGCATGCACTAACAGCAACACAGAGCCCCTCAGCTAAATAGGGAGACTGCAGACATCTAAGTCAATCTTTGTCCAATCACTGGCTGAACACCAAGCTAACAGTGAAGACACTTTGGTGGAAACACATGCAAAAAAGAATACAGACTGCAGAATTAGTTTAGAGATGGCATTAAACAAACAAATACACAGCAACAGAAACAAACAATAACAAGCAGTAAAACAAAACAGGGAGCAGGGAGAATCTTCAGAGTGGCTCCATTATATAACTTGTTCAACAACAACAAAAAATAAAAAGATATGCAGAGACAAAAAAAAAAAATATGGCAATATATGGATTAAACACTCCAACCCCAAATCACAGACTGGCAGAATGGACACGCTACCTATGGGAAATTAATTTTAGTTCCAAATACACGAAAAGTAGGATGGCTTTAATCAACAAGACAGATAATCACAAGCACAAAAATGGGAACTCTCATATGTTGCTGATATGAATATAAAATGGTTTACCTACATTGCAAACCAGTCTGGCAGTTCCCCAAAAGGTAAAACATTCAACTGCTTTATCCACCAACAATTCTACTCTTAGGTATATGCCAAAACAGTTGAAAACATGTGTGCCAAAAAAAATCCTGTATACAAATGTTTGTGGTATTATTATTTATAATAGTCAAAAATAGTCAATAATAACTGAATTGTACATTTTAAAATAAAGAGTATAATTGGATGGTTTGTATCTCAAAGGATAAATGCTTGAGGAGATGGAACCCCATTCTCCATATTGTGCTTATTTCAAATTGCATGCCTGTATCAAAACATCTCATGTACCCCATAAATATATACACCTACTATGTACTCACAAAAATTAAAAATTAAAAATTAAAAAAATTAAAAAAACAGTAAAAAATTACCGATAGCCCAAATGTCTGTGAATTGAAGATAAACAAAATGTGTATATGCATAATTTGGATATTATTTATCCATTTAGAAAATGTACTGATTCACACCACAACATGAGCCATAATACATTATGGCAAGTGAAAATAGACACAAAAGTTCACATGATTTCGTTCTTATAAAAGGTACAGAGAGGTAAACCCATAGACAAAAAGTAGGTTATACGTTGCCATGGATTGAGGGAAAGGAGGATAGTATGGAGAGTGACTGCTAATGGATACTGAGTTTATTTCAGGGATGATAAAAAATATCTGGAATTAAATGTTAATGGTGGTTGCACAGCATGTAAATATAGTAGAAGATACTGAAGTTACACAGTGGCTCACGCTTGTAATCCCAGCACTCTGGGAGGCTGAGACGGGCATTTAACTTGAGGTCAGGAGTTCGAGACCAACCTGGCCAACATGGTAAAACTCTGTCTTTATAAAAATTACAAAAATTAGCTGGATGTGTTGGCAAACACCTGTAATCACAGCTACTCGGGAGGCTGAGGCACAAGATTCACTTGAACCTGGCAGGCGGCAGTTGCAGTGAGTCATGATAGCACCACTGCACTCCAGCCTGTGTGACATAGCAAGACTCTGCCCCCCACTAAAAAAAAACCACAAAAATTAATTGAAGATACTGAAGTTGTATCGTTTAAGAATTGCAGTGTATGTGCATTATAGCTTAATGAACAATACATTTTTTAAAGCACCATGAAAAATGACATCAGGAAGAGTGTCATATTACAGCCCAAGGAAAGGAAATAGTTGATAATCTTGATCTTGTCTTTATCTGAAATGCTCATCATTTGTTCATCATAGGTTTTTGGGATTAATTTTGATTTTTTACAATAATGCCTTAAACTATCACTTATATTGGGTGAAAAAAGAGAAAGAACTGCACTGAGAATTATGACACAGTACATCTGCAGATCCTATAATTTCTGACACTATTGTCTTCAGGTGAATATATGCTGTGGTTATTATTCAGCTTCTCTGTTATGAATTAAAACCCAAAAATCTTCTCGCCAGAGTAGTGTTGAAGTTCACCATGAGTGCAGTAGGAAAAATGATGAAGTTCATCATGATAAAAGTTCATCATGAGTTCAGTAGGAAAATATCCAAGAGAGTCAACTACAACTGGCCCTAGACAGCACTAACTGCAACAGACGTAACTCTTTCTGTGATTCAGATACACTGTTTTCATTTCCATTCGAATGCTAATGGCTATCATACATGCAGAGATTCTTAGGTTGCTTTGTAGCAATGGCTGCATTATTAAACATGAAAGAAGAAGGGAACAAGATTCACTGGCTCACCCTTAAATGGGCCAAGAGCATCCTAAGTGGTACCTTATGAGGACTCATTCATACGCTTCTATCCAAAAATATTGAAAGCTGCAAGAGAATTTTTAAGTTTACTCTTTTTATATTCATATACTCTGTATCTATTTAGTCTAGTTTTGAAAAATGGTTATTATTAATCATTGCATTAGTTTCCTGTGGCTGCTGTAACAAAACAAATACAAACTCAATCGCTCAAAACATCACAAATTTATTTTGTTATTTGAAAATGCCCATCAATGGTAGACTGGATAAAGAAAATGTGGTACATATCCACCATGGAATATTATGCAGACATGAAAAAGGATGAGATCATGTCCTTTGCAGGAATATGAATGAAGTTGGAGGCTATTATCCTTTGCAAACTAATGCAGGAACAGAAAACCAAATACTGCATGTTCTCACTTATAAGTGGGAGTTAAATGATGAAGGCACATGGAGACATAGAGGGTAACAGCACACAATGGGACCTATTGGAAAGTGGAGGGTGGGAAAAGGGAGAGGATCAGGAAAAATAACAATAGGCACTAGGCTTAGTACCTGGGCAACAAAATAATCTCTACAACAATCCCTGTGACATGAGTTTACCCAAATAACAAATCTGCACATGTGCCCTGAACTTAAAACAAAAGTTGAAAAAAAAAAGAAAAACAAAAGAAAATCAGAAAATGAGTTAGCAGAACTGCACTCCTTTTGAGGCAGAGGGTTGAAGGGAGAATCTGTTTCCTTTCAGCTTTTAGAGGATTCTTGAGTTTATTGGTTCATGATCCTAACATCACTCTGACCTCTGTTTCCATTGTCACATCTCCATTTCTCACTCTGAGACTCTAACTTCCCTCTTATAAAGAACATGGGAATTAGAACATTTTGGGATATTATTATTCTGTTAACCACCTGGGGATCAGGATGTCATCATCTTTGGGGACCATTATTCCATCTACCAAGTAGGATTAGAGTATGGACACCTTTGAGGCCATTATCCGTCTACCCCATGGGATTAAGATGTGGACATCTTTAGGACCATTATTCTGTCTACCTCGTGGGGATTAGGATGTGAATATCTTTAGGGCCATTATTCTGTCTACCCACATGGGGATTAGGACATGGATATTTGGGGGACACCATTATTCTGTGTACCACATGGGGATTAGGATGTAAACATCTTTGGGGGCCATTACTCTGTCCCAGATGAAATTAGGGCATGGACATCTTTGAGGCCATTATTCTGCCTACCACATGGTATTAGAATATGGACATCTTTAGAGGCTGTGATATCTTTCTAAGATATTGGTCAACAAATACTGCCTTGTATTTGTTCAGATTCAACTGGATAATTTTAAAATTGCCAAATCTTAAATATTCCATTACAAAGCATATTTGTAAAAATTCATTGTTTCAATAGTAAATAAATACTTCATTGTTACAAGGAACTAGTTTAAATTCCAAACTAATTGACTTCCTTTCAGGTCTAAATCAAAAAGTCTTCAGAAGTAAAAATTCCTTTCAGACCTTCTTTTATCAAATAATTGATCTTTTTCATGTGAGGCATGGTATGACATTCAAATATTTGATTGCCAGCATCAAAAACAAAGAAGTTATATTTAAAGGCTTCATTTTGAAACATTTTTTCTTTCCCTTAGTGGGTTTTCCTTATCAAAGAAAATACTCTGAGGTTCTCCATCAGCAATTGAATTCCAGAAGATGGGAACTATAAGCCCTGATATTATACATAAGATGCATAATTTCTGGTAAAATAATGAAAAGTTTCCTTGGCTTGAGATGAAAGTCCTGGGGGCACTTAGTCCAGCTCTGCTTTTAACTAGCCATCCCTTTCCACTGGAGAATTGGCTTTGCAGTGCCCTAAATTTTCCAACCTGCAAAATGATGGCGTTGACCCAATCCTTTGTCCCATCTCTTCCATCTCTCCCAGTCACCTGAATTTATATCAAATTATTTGGTGACTCTGTGTCTTCTTGCGTCCTTATTAGTCTTTGCAAAAGGGAAAATTTTCAAGGATGGCAAAACAAGTATTGTGATGCTCAGGAGATCACAATGTCACCTGAACATGAGAATTCGGATCCTAAATGCAAATCACAAGACCACCCACATTCTATTGTGAGCTATGAGATTATCGGAGTGAACTTTGCTTCCAATAGTTAATGTCTCCCTGTCAAATTCTAGCACGTCCTTCAAGCATCTTTTAGCATGATTTCCTGAATATCAGCCTCATTATTGTTGGGGGTTGGCTACTTGTAATTTTTATGTTTAGTTGCATAACTTCTTGTTTAAGACATTGAAGTAAGGAGATATTTTGGGTGGTGCTGGAGGATTCAAGTTGACGGAATTAGATTTGGTACAGGAGTTGACTTAGACTGCTTTGGGGTTCCTGGATGTGGAAGGTATAGTTTGTGGGGGACCTGAATTTATATTACAATGCTCTGAGCTACTCTTAACACTAACACTGTCAAACTCCACGTTCTTCTCCATTCTGTGCTCCTGTTATCTCAGGACAGCTGGCTGATTTATTCTGCCTTGACGAGGGCTTTGGGAAGCCACTGCACAAGTGCTTTCTAAGGACCTTTTGTCCAAAGTGCCTTACAGAACTAGCAGAAGCACAGGCTTTATTAATTAATGTGAAATTGGGCAGCAACACAGAGCTTTTTTATATAGAAAAAGAAATGCTTCCAAGAAAACAGGATTAAATTCTGCAAAGGTTGGGGTAGCAGGTAGCAAAAGAGTCATTGTATTCTCTCTGTCCCCTTGGCTATGCAATTTGGAAATCTTGAATAAATCTCCCCATTCTAAGGTGGCCACATCCAGTTCTAATTGCAGGCTTCAGAGGGACCTGAGATGCATTACATGCAAAAGAATAATGTTGGAACAAGTTGAAATTTAAAAAGCAGCAGAAGAATAACAAGAAACACACCCAAAGACACAGGAAAACACATATATGTATAAATACACACACACACAGAGGAATTAGCAAATAAACATGTCATAAAAACATGGCGTCAAAGTTATATGATTTGAACTTGTAGCATGAGAAAGTGGATTTACATGTATGTGTATGTGTGCCATCATGCATACACATAAGTGAAAAAACATGATTAAATATGTGTGAGTATGCATATTAAATAATCTTTTAACTCTCAGGGTGAAACAATTGTATTTTCTTGGAATAGGCATAGAGAAGAATCCATTTTGTGTTTTTTTTTTTAATTAATGAGCTATCTGTGTCATTGTTGCTCATAGTTAACTCTTCTTATATAGTTTGTTTCTGTGTCCTCACTCAAATCTCATCTGGAACTGTAATCTCCATAATCCCCACGTGTGAGGGAGGGACCTGGTGGGAAGTGACTGGATCATGGGAGTGGTTTCTCCCATGCTGTTCTCATGATAGTGAGTGAGTTCTCATGAGACCTGATGGTATTATAAGTGTTTGACAAACCATAACATTTTACAATCAGCATTAAACATATTCTGTATGTTTTAGGCATTTAGAGTTATATGCATAATTCTAAATATTTTAAACATTGCCAGCTGGAATTTTTATACTAGTTTACTAAAAATGCATTTTTGTTTTCTTTTTTAAACCCTAACTTAATTTCACCACTTCCATAAAACTTTATTTTGGATAAAAAGTAACTTTTTCAGAATTGTGAAACAGTTCTATCTTAAAGAAATATGTTATTTAATATGATTATATAAGCATATATTATTAGCTATTGAGGAAATAGTATGTAATCTTACCAATGTTGTGAAATTCTTTAACATTAAATGGCATTTATTTTGTAATTGAAGAACAAGACTTAAAGTAGAAGAAAAGCAAATGGTACAAATACAATACAAATAACTATAGGAGTAATAATAAACAACAAAACTTGAAGGTTTACTATGTGTCAGGCAGTTTAAAGCATCAATTAGAAGATTAACCCTGACTATAAACTGGCCAGGTGTGGTGGCTTATGCCTGTAATCCCACTGCTTTGGCAGAGAAAGGAGGGAGGATCACTAAAGGCCAAGAGTCTGAGATCAGGTTGAGAAGTATAGTAAGACCCCATCTCCACAAAAACAAACAAACAAAAATCAGCTGTGCATGGTGGTGTGCATCTGTAGTCCCAGCTATTCTGTGGCGGGGTGGGGTGAGGTGAGGTGTGACATGGAAGGAGGATTGCTTGGGCCCAGGAAGTCGAGGCTGCAGTGAGCTCAGATTGTGCCACTGCACTCCCGCCTGAGCAACAGAGCAAGACATTGCCTCTAAAAATAAAATAAATAAATAATCACCACAAACTGATGAGAGAGAAACTTGGTTGGGCTGAATTTACAGATAAGAACACTAAAGGGAGAAGAGACAATAAAACACAACCCAAGAATCCAGGTACGATGGATTTTGATATCTAGGTGCCAGCCTTGGGAAACATCCCCAACCACCACACTGCCTCTTAACTGGATACTAAATCCACGAACAGCATTTCCCAGGTGGAAATAAGAGGGACTGACATCACAGAGTCTGATTTTGGCAAAACAAAACAAAACAAAACAAAACAAAAAAACCAAGGCTAGAAAGGAGAAAATGGATGCAGCCAAATCCACCATTTGCTTTTCCTGTTCGCTGAATCACTCCAAGAATGTCAGCATCTGATGGGTCTCTAAACCACACTTTTTGTACCTTGCACACTGTTTCCTTGTCTTGGACATTTCCTCATTATAATAGGACATATTTGTGTCTCCTTTTTTTCTACACTAAGAACTCTGCCTTCCCCTATGTATAACGTGGTTAATCATTTGCTTAAATACCATCTAACTTCAAAATATGCTTCCGAATGGGATTCTTGTCCATGTTAGCTCAATGTTTGTTTTTTTCCAATAATAGGATATCCTTTAATAGGTGAGCTCTTGATCTAGATCATTTGTGTATTTCTGCCCCTATTGAAGAGAGTATAGATTGATTTCTTTTTTTTAAGAAATGTTGATGCTGTTTCTAGGTTAGGCAAATGTTTTCTACAGAAAGGAAACATGATGATATTATTAAAATTAGTATTGGCTGAGGATGATGGCTCACATCCGTAATCCCAACAATTTGGAAGATGAAGGTGGTAGGATCACTTGAGGCCAGGAGTTTGAGATCAGCCTAGGCAACATAGTGACACCTCATCTCTACAAATAATTTATTTTTAAAAATGAGCTAGGTGTGGTGGCACATGCCTGTGGTTCTTGCTACTTGTAGGGCTGAGGCATGAGGACTGCTTGATCCCTGGAGGTCAAGGCTGTAATGAACCATGATCATGCCACTTGTGCTCTAGCTGGGGAAGCAGAGAGAGTCCCTGTCTCAAAAACAAACAAAAAAGTGTTCATTGCCTAACTTTTTCTTATTTTTCACTATGAAAAAGCCATTGGCCATTTTTTTCCTGCTTTAACATTTCATGCTTATTTCATATTATTTTGTTAAGATTGATCTCTTAGTTTGAAAGAAAAGTTTGTAATAGCTTGCTAAGACAAGCATGTGATTGGAATGGAGAAATGTCTTCCTTGTCAATTTCAACTAAGGGCTACATAATAATACAGAATAAATGATAGGGCCATTATTTCTATAAGACTATCCTTTACTTGAAGAAATTTTGACATCATAATAGGAAAAATTACCACTATTTTATAGTATTACGGATTATTTATCATTACCTACTTTTTTTCTGAACAGAACAATTTGCAAGTTTAGCTGAAGGAAATCACAAAGTTAGAATCACATGCGTGTCTAAAAGAAACTCATTTTCCAAAACTTCACAAACATCTTCCCTGAGATCACTTTTATTTCTCAGAGGTGTTCAGAGCATTTCTCCCATTCCACAGGCCCTTTATATAGAGTGACTTTAAAGTTTTAAGATTTCTCTTAGACAAAAGATGCTCCCAGCTGGTGTGGTGGCTCAGGCCTGTAATAATAGCATTTTGGGAGGCCAGGGCAGGAGGATTGTTGAGGTCAGGAGTTGAAGACCAGCCTGGGCAACATAGTGAGACCTTGTTTCTACACAGTAATAATAATAATAATTTAAAATTAACCAGGCATGGTAGTTTACCCCTGTAGTCCCAGTTACTTGGGAGGCTGAGGTGGGAGATCACTTTAGTACAGTAGATAGAGGCTGCAGTGAGCCATGATTGAACCACTGCACTCCAGTCTAGGAGGCAGAGCAAGACGCTGTCTCAAAAAAAAAAAAGTTAAAAAAAAGAAAAGACGCTCTCTCCTCTGTAATCTGAGCAAGGTTGTGAAACCAAAGGAAGTGACAGTATGTACATTCTGAGGCCGGATTGTAAATGAAGCCCAAGTATCTTCGTGGAGGTGCCTCATACATTCCATCTGAGAGCTCCTACTGAGCCAACATCCAACTGCAGACATAGGAGTGATGAAACCTTTACTTCATTCTATTCCCCAGCCACAGAGTGACCCCTCACCTTTGTAAATTCCAAACATCAGGGACAAAGACAGTCATACACAATGAACCCTTTCAGAATCCCTGTAGCACAGAATTGTTAGCATCATAAAACAATTGCTGTTCTACAAGACTAAGTTAGGGGTTGATATAGTTTGGATATTTGACCCTCCAAAACTCATGTTAAAATTTGACCCCCAAGTTGCAGGTCGGGCCTGGCAAGAGGTGTTTGGGTCTTGGGGGTGGATTCCTTATGAATGGTCTGGTGCCCTGGGAATGAGTGAATTCCTACTGTATTGTTCAGCTGAGCATGGCACCCTTCTTCCTCTGTCTTTTCCTCTCTCACAAGTGATTCTCCGTCTCCCCGTTCGTATCTGCCATTACTGGACACTTCTGGAGGTGGTTACAGAAGCAGAGTCTTCTTACACAGCCTGCAAAATCGTGAGTCAGGTAAACCTCTTTAGAAATCACCCAGACTCAGGTATTTCTTTTAGCAATGCAAACCAGACTAAGACAGAGGTGATCTGTACACAAAAATAGAACAGGAAAACGCACTCTCACAAGACACAAACACAGCTTTCAAATGAAAGCTAAGAAGTTTAAATAAGGTTCCAAATACATGAGAAATTATTTGCAAGACTATTAGTTTTATAGTATTAGTACATTACTAAAATAATTATTTTCTTAATTATTGATGTGCATGTGTATATATTATCTATAAGTATCGATAATATAAATATGAATATAATATTAATACCTATATATAGACCTATTTTTATATTTATCTATATTTATATTATCTATTTACAGATATAAATAATAATAGCACTTTTAAATTAACCATGCATGGTACTTCACCCCTGTATTTGCAGTTACTTGGACTGTAATTATATTATCTGTAATATATATTATAGATATTTTCTGTAGATATAGATAAATGTATACTCTCTATATAGAGAGAATATAAATATTCTCTATAAATTCTATTCTCTTTATAGAGAAGATAAGTATTCTCTATAATATTTATTTTATTCTCTATTCTCTATAGAGAATATAAATATAATATTCATATTATCTATAATATAAAATATAAACATATAATATATAATAAAATATTTATTTATAACATACTGTAAATATAATCTTTATATAATATAAATATATTTATACTGTACAGTATACATTATATAGTAAAATGATATTTCTATTTTATAACTACAACTATGATATATATTATATATTATATTTATATTATAGATAATATAAATGCTATCTAGGACTGTCTAGGACTGCTGGAAAATAAATAGTCCTTGATAGCATTTATATCTAAGGTATAAAATGTGCAAATGCAATGTTTTAAAAGGAGTAGAACCTGAGCGAAGTGGCTCAGGCTTATAATCCCAGCACTTTGGAAGGCTGAGGCAGGTAGATCACTTGAGGCCAAGAGTTCAACACCAGCCTGGCCAACATGACAAAACCCCACTCTACTAAAAATAAAAAAATTAGCCAGGCATGGTGGCAGGCACCTGTAATCCTAGCTACTCTGGAGGTTGAAGCACAACGATCAATTGAACCCAGGAGGCAGAGACTTCAATGAGTCAAGATCGCACCACTGCACTCCAGCCTGGGCAACAGTGTTACTCTGTTTCAAAATAAATAAATTTAATTTAATTTAAAATAAAAGGAGTAGAAGTTTTATATATTTGTGTATGTGTGTGTATGTGTGTGTGAGTGTGTGTGTGGGTGTGTACATATAAATGGTTTCGATTTATGCCATTCAAGTTTTGTAGTAGGTAAGTAAAACAGTATTTCTCACAGCTCTAAAGCTTTTCCTGGGGTGACATGATTATACAAGTACAATGCTGAGCTGCCGATTTTATAGCAAGTTTTGCACCTTCACAAATGACCTATTCTGGCAAGGAACTTTTCAAGCATAAGAAACATTTTTTACTGACAAGTATGAAGGAAATTAAATTTAAAAGTAGGTACTATCTATCCTGTGTCAGATTCAACAAAACAAAATGATATTTTCACTGCCTTGTTCTCACATTTTCACAAAGCTTCCCCATTTCTTCTGGGAATCAAGCTGGGCTTGATTTAATTAGAAATCATTTAATTAGCCACATTTAATTAGAAAATAAAAGTACATATGTATCATTATCAAATTTCATTTCGACTCAACCAATTAAAGCCAAACACTACGCCAGGCACGGTGGCTCATGCCTGTAATACCAGCACTTTGGGAGGCCAAGGCAGGTGGATCACTTGAGATCAGGAGTTTGAGACCAGCCTGGCCAACCTGGTGAAACCCTGTCTCTACTAAAAATACAAAAATTAGGTGGTTGTGGTGGTACACAGCTGTAATCCCAGCTACTCTGGAGGCTGAGGCAGAAGAATCGCTTGAACCATGGTGAAACCCCATCTCAACTAAAAATACTAGAATCAGGTGGTTGTGGTGGTACACGCCTGTAATCCCAGCTACTCGGGAGGCTGAGGCAGGAGAATTGCTTGAACCAGGGCGCAGAGATTGCATTGAGTCAAAATCGTGCCACTGCTCTCTAGCCTGGCGACAGAGCAAGACTCTCCATCTCAAAAAAACAACAAAGAAGAAAAAACAAATACTAAATTAAGGTGGGTAACGGGAACTCCAGCCCCTTAGACTTAAAACAAACAAACAAACAAACAAAACAGAACAAGCCTAATTCCTCTTAATGGAAAAAATCTGAAAAATCAATAAACATAGGCCATTAAATTCCATTCCACTAGAAATCAAACCCATGAAAAATTAAAAGAAAGAAATGGAATTTCACAGTGAATAGCTTAGCAAAAATTAAAATGTCTGCTGTATTCATTGTTGGGGAATTGTAGCAAAAGGGAATTTGTACCCAGTTTTGGAAAAGCCATTTGGTATTGTCTAATGAAATGGAAAGCCTCCAATCGCATTTGTTACTCAACAATACGTTTGAGAAGGCAGGACACATTTAATTATTGGGGTTTTGGGGACAGACAGACTGGGTTTGATCTCAGCTTTTTTTCTGCTAGCTGTGTGATTTGAGCAATTTAGTAACTAGGCTTTAGATTTCATTTTATGAATTAGGGCAATTAGAGTTTTGTTGAAGGCAAATAAGTTTAATATTTATAAAAAGCACTAAAAAAACCCCCAAAGAAATGCTCACATAGGTACACAAAGAAGCAGTGATAACTTTGTTTCTTGCCATATTGTTTATAAAAGAGGAAAAATGGAAAAGTGGAAATGACTTAGATTAACCAAAAGGGAGTATTAATAATTCCTAGTATATGCATACCAGGTATATTACAGTTACACAAATTGGCTCAATCTATGCATAACTAAAAGAACAATAAAATAATTTACAAAAAGATGATTCAATAATGTACTTCTAATGTAAATTTTAAAATATTCACTAGGTATTGTTTAGTGATACATGCATTTTTAGTGATAATATAAAATTGACGTCTTCCAAAGTACATTTTTATATTATCACTAAAAATGCATGTATCACTAAACAATACCTAGTGAATATTTTAAAATTTACACAACATGGGCATTTGTCCCCAATGGCTTTCTCTCTCATCAGTTTTTGTGAATAAGTTTCATTTTGCAATGGAGTACCCTAGAAGGCAAATAAAACAGAGTGAATTCTAAATATAGTGTGTTTGATGTTCTTAATTTGGGAAATACTTAAAATATGTGCACTGTTAAAGTCATTAATATATGTGTGTTTATGTGTGTGTATATATGTAAAACAAATGTCATATACATTTACATACGTTTATATATACATTTTCTATCAATATATACATGTGCACTGTTACAGTAAATTAGCATGTTATCTATATGTGTGTATATATGCATGTGTGTATATATGCATGTGTATATATATTAATAAAACAAATGTCACATACATCTATACAGAATTATATATACATTTTATATCAATATGTACATGTGCGCTGTTATAGTAATTAGCATGTGTGTATATATTTAAATAAAACACATATCATATACATTTATATATGCATTTTTAACATCAGTATTATACATTTTAGTAAGCATTTAACATATACAGTTGACCCTTGAGCTTAGAGATGCCGCCCTAACTTAGAAGTTTTAAAAGATTAAATTTACATTAGTTATTTTCATTAAATAAAATGATTATTGTTAAAGTTGAGGTTTGTTTAGCTGCAAAGGTGGTGGTGGTTTGTTGCGTTCAACAAACTTCACTTGGTAAAATTCAACTTTACCAATAACCATTTTATTTAATGAAAGGTACTAACACAAATGAATATATAATGTACATGTAAGTGGATATGACATTTATTTTATATACATACACAGGCACATACACACACACACACACACACACACACACACACTAACTACTGTAAGTGCACATCTTTTAAATATTTTCCTAATTAAGAACATCAAGCAAACTACATTTAAAATTCATTGCATTATTTTTGGCTCCTAGGGCACTCCACTGCAAATTGGAATTTGTTCACATAAATTGAGTAAACATCCTATGACAGAGGAAGGCCTTGGGGACAGATGTCCATGTTGTATATCAATTAATGATATAAAAATAATCTAGTGTATCTCTTTTTCAGATGGCAATTCTATAAAATGTGTCTGTTTAGCTGGTGGTTTAGAAACTGTCTAAACAGAACTACCTGGATGCCCATATTATAATCATTCAGTCAGAATATTGTGTCTATTTTTTGTGGCTTGAAATGTTGAAACATAGGGAAGAAATGTAAATAATAAAAATTAAGAGTGTAACAAAATTAATTTTACCAAACACAATTAGGTATATATATAAAAAGATAATTTAAAATAAATGTGTATGTGTGTATATGCATATACAGTTGACTGTTGAACAACATGGGTTTGAACTGTGTGAGTCACTTATATGTGAATTTCCTTCCATCTCTACCACCATTGAGAAAGCAAGACCAACCCCTCCCCTTTCACCTCTTCAGCCCACTCAACATGAAGATGATGGGGATGAAGGCCTTTAAGATGATCCACTTCCACATTGTGAATAGTAAGTATATTTTCTCTTCCTTAGGATTTTCTTAATGACTTTTTTTTTAATTGTATTTTAGGTTATGGGGTACATGTGCAGATCATGCAGGATTGTTGCATAGGTACATACATGGCAACGTGGTTTGCTGCCTCCATCCCCCCCATCACTTGCATCTGGCATTTCTCCCCATGTTATCCCTCCTTGACCTCCCTACCCCCATGCTGTCCCTCCCTTAGCCCCCCCAATAGACCCCAGTGTGTGATGCTCCCCTCCCTGTGTCCATGTGTTCTCATTGTTCAACACCTGCCTATGAGTGAGAACATGCAGTGTTTGATTTTCTGTTCTTGTGTCAGTTTGCTGAGAATGATGGTTTCCAGATTCATCCAT
>CAUYLG010053715.1:0-27599 GCA_963573385.1 Cacajao melanocephalus | reverse complement strand
AAATACATTTAGTGGTAGACTAGTTTACTAATCCATCTCGGAGAGAGGACTGAGTGTCATTCTTCGATGTAAGCATGTCCTGTAGAAATCAACATGTCTTCAAGAACAGAAAATAAAACACCACATGTTCTCACTCATAGGTGGGTGTTGAACAATGAGAACACATGGACACAGGGAGGGGAGCATCACACACTGAGGTCTGTGGTGGGGGACTAGGGGAGGGACAGTGGGGGGTAGGGAGTTGGGGAGGGATAACATGGGGAGAAATGCCAGATATAGGTGATGGGGATGGAGGCAGCAAACCACATTGCTATGTATGTACCTATGCAACAATCCTGCATGTTCTTGACATGTACCACAGAACCTAAAGTGCAATAAAATATATATTTAAAAAAAAACTCAGCATTAGGAAACTCAGTAAAAACTGCACAACTATATGAGAACTGAACAACCTGTTCCTGAATGACTACTAGGAAAATAATAAAATCAAGGCAGAAATAAATAAGTTCTCTGAAACCAATGAGAACAAAAACACAACATACCAGAATCTGGGACACAGCTAAAGCAATGTTTTTAGGAAAATTTATAGCATTAAATGCCCATTAAAGGAAGCAGGAAAGATCTAAAATTGACACCCTAACATCACAACTAAAAGAACTAGAGAAGCAAGAGCAAACAAATTCAAAAGCTAGCAGAAGGACAAGAAATAACTAAGATCAGAGCAGAACTGAAGGAGATAGAGACACAAAAAAACCCTTCAGAAAATCAATGAATCTAGGAGCTGTTTTTTGAAAAGATTAACAAAATAGATAGACTGCTAGCCAGACTAATAAAGAAGAAAAAAGAGAAGAATCAAATAGACACAATAAAAAATGATAAAGCAGATACCACCACTGATCCCACAGAAATACAAACTACCATCAGAGAACGCTATAAACACCTCTATGCAAATAAACTAGAAAATCTAGAAAAAATGCATAAATTCCTGAAGTACTAAACCAGGAAGAAGTCAAAGCCCGGAATAAACCAATAACAATTTCTAAAATTGAGGCAATAATTAATAGGCTACCAACCAAAAAACCCCAGTACCAAATGGATTCACCACCAAATTCTACCAGAGGCACAAAGAGGAGCTGGTACCATTTCTTTGAAACTATTCCAAGCCATAGAAAAAGAGGGACTCCTCTGTAACTCTTTTTATGAGGCCAGCATCATTCTAATACCAAAACCTGGCAGAGACACAGCAAAAAAAGAAAATTTCAGGCCAATATCCCTGATGAACATTGATGCAAAAATTCCAATAAAATCTGACAAACCAAATCCAGCACAACATTAAAAAGCTTATCAACTACAATCAAGTCGGCTTCATCCCTGTGATGCAAGCCTGGTTTAACATATGCAAATCAATAAACGTAATCCATCACATAAACATAACCAGTGGCAAAACCCACGTAATTAACTCAATAGATGCAGAAAAGACCTAAAATTCAGCACTTGTTCATGCTAAAAACACTCAATAAACTATGTATTGATGCAATGTATTTCAAAATAATAAGAGCTATTTATGATAAACCCACAGCCAATATCATACTGAATGGGCAAAAGCTGGAAGCATTCCCTTTGAAAATCAGCACAAGGCAAGAACACCTTCTCTTACCACACCCAGTCAACATAGTATTGGAAGTTTTGGCTAGGGCAATCAGGCAAGAGAAAGGAATAAAGGGTATTCAAATAGGAAGAGAAGAAGTCAAATTATCTCTGTTTGCAGATGACATGATTGCATATTTAGAAAAACTTATCATCTCAGCCCAAAAACTTCTTAAGCTGATAAGCAACTTCATCAAAGTCTCAGGATACAAAATCAATGTGCAAAAATCACAAGCATTCCTACACCAGTAATAGACAAAGAGCCAAATCATGAGTGAACTCCCATTCACAATTGCCACAAAGAGAATAAAATACCTAGGTATATGACTTACAAGGGATGTCAAGGACCTCTTCAAGGAGAACTAAAAATCACTGCTCAAGGAAATAGGAGAGGACACAAACAAATGGAAAAACATTCCATGTTCACGGATGGGAAGAATCAATATTGTTAAAAATGGCCATACTGCCCAAAGTAATTTATAGATTCAATTTTATTCCCATCAAGCTACTATTGACTTTCTACACAGAATTAGAAAAAACTACTTTAAATTTCATATGGAACCAAAACATAGCCTGTATAGCCAAGACAATTTTTAGCAAAAAGAACAAAGCTGGAGGCATCACACTAGCTGACTTCAAACTATATTACAAGGCTACAGTAACCAAAACAGCTTGGTACTGGTACCAAAACAAATATATAGACCAATGGAACAGAACAGAGGCCTCAGAATTAACACCACACATCTGCAACCATCTGATCTTTGACAAACCTAACAAAAACAAGCAACGGGAAAGAGATTACCTGTTTAATAAATGTTGTTGAAAAAACTGGCTAGCCATATGCAGAAAACTGAAACTGAACCCCTTTGTTACACCTTATACAAAAATTTAGAGCCATTAAAAACCCTAGAAGAAAACCTAGGCAATATTATTCAGGATATAGGCATGGGCAAAGACTTTATGACTAAAACACCAAAAGCAATGGCAACAAAAGCCAAAATTGACAAATGGGATCTAATTAAACTAAAGAGCTTCTGCACAGCAAAAGAAACTATCATCAGAGTGAGCAGGCAACCTACAGAATGGGAGAAAATGTTTGCAATCTAGCTATCTGACAAATGGCTAATATCCAGAATCTACAAGGAACTTAAACAAACTTACAAGAAAAAAACAAACAACCTTATCAAAAGTGGGCAAAGGATATGAACAAACACTTTTCAAAAGAAGACATTTATGTGACCAACAAACATGAAAAAAAGCTCATCGTCATTTGTCATTAGAGAAATGCAAATCAAAACCACATTGAGATACTGTCTCACACCAGTTAAAATGGCAATCAATAAAAAGTCAGGAGACAACAGATGCTGGAGATAGTTGAATGGTTGAACTAATTTACACTCCCAGCAACGCTATTACACTGTTGGTGGGAGTGTAAATTAGTTCAACCATTGTGGAAGTCAGTGTGGCAATTTCTTAAGGATCTAGAACTAGAAATATCATTTGGCCTAGCAATCCCATTACTGGGTATATGCCCAAAGGATTATAAATCATTCTACTATAAAGATATATACACACATATGTTTATTGCAGCATTATTTACAATAGCAAAGACTTAGAACCAACCCAAATGCCCATCAATGATATACTGGATAAAGAAAATGTGGCACATATACACCATGGAATTCTATACAGCCATAAAAAAGAATGATTTCACGTCCTTTTCAGGGACATGGACAAAGTTGGAAACCATCATTCTCAGTAAACTAACACAGGAACAGAAAACCAAACACCACAAGGTCTCACTCATAAGGGGGAGTTGAACAGGAAGAACATATGGCCACAGAGTGGAGAACATCACACACTGGGGCCTCCTGTCATGTCAGGGGGAAAGGGAGGGATTGCATTAGGAGAGATACCTAATGTAGATGATGGGTTGATGGGTGCAGCAAACCACCATGGCACATGTATACCTATGTAACAAACCTGCACATCTGCACATGTATTCCATAACTTAAGTATAATTTTAAAAAAAGAAAAAAAGAATAAATTTGACCTTGTTGAGGGCAATTTTTAAGATTTGTTGGGGTAAATCTAGAGTACCTTTCACTTTAGATGTAGGTATGTTAATCTTTCTTGGCTCTCAATGGGATGCCTGGGTGTTCAATAAGGTTAATGCAGTGCAGCTAGTAGAAAATCAAACTCCTTCAGCTGTATGTGAGCTCTAAGAACTGTTTTACTTAAAGATCCGAGCATGTGTTCTTCTACTTTGTGGATCTCCAAATTATGATAGCACAGCTTACCCTCTGGGCAAAAACTAAAAAGACTGCTAGGAAGACCTCTAGAGATGTTTGTAAGTTTGTTTGTGGGTCGGTTGTTTAGTTGATTTTCCTCGGCATAACTCCCTCATCTCTGCCCCACAAATTACAAAAGCCTCAGTCTCCCAAATATTGGTATCTATATTCTCACTTTAACAAGATCAGTGTGCTCTGTCTCGGTCTCCCCTCCCTGTAC
Source organism: Cacajao melanocephalus (assembly GCA_963573385.1). Taxonomy (NCBI): domain Eukaryota; kingdom Metazoa; phylum Chordata; class Mammalia; order Primates; family Pitheciidae; genus Cacajao; species Cacajao melanocephalus. The sequence goes on along the minus strand of CAUYLG010053715.1, from coordinate 23,441 downwards.
TGAGGTCCAGAAAATGCCTCCACACAGACAGCCAGGTCAATTGTATGATTCATCATATTTGCTTCTTTCCCTCAGGAATCACAGCCCTGTATTTCTTATTGTCCAGCATCAGAACAATTGTTCTATATATTTTGTCCAGGTTTTTTTTTTTAGCTATTTATAGAGAAGAGCAAGTCTAGCTTCAACCACTCTCTCATGGCCAGAACAGCTAACTTAAGGTATTTTAATTTATTTCTGAGTAACATTTCTTGGGGTTTTAGAAGGCATCTTCATAGATGCTTAATCAACTGTGAAATAAGACCAAGGCATTGTCACATAGATGCCAAGATATTACCTTTATCTTTTATAAAGTTTTATTAGAGAAATAAGACAAGTGACCTCCATGATACTGACCTCCAAAATGAGAAAGAATTGTCCATTCTAGACACAGGCACTTCTGGGAACCTACCTGCCTCTGTTAGTTTTAGGACATGGAATACAGAGGACAAAGTTCTCTGTGGGAAGCTCGCTCTCTAGAGGAAGGGAAAAGGAGAAGTGCTGTTCTTTTCCTTCCCACCTCGCCAACAAAAGAGGTCACTTCATCTTCCCCAAGGGCAGAGAGACAGAAAGTAGCCAAGAGAATTATGCTAATAGAGTGTCCTTCACATGGAAGAAACCTCAGGATGAGGAAAACACGCATCCCCTTTCAGAAGCCTGTTTCCTTTACAAATTTTTATCTAATTTCCCTGTCCTTCCCAACCACATTCTTCTTACATATATTCTCCTATTTCTCTATTAATTTTTATAGCTTTTCAACTCAGAATTATATTCTAAATACATCAGGTAAACTTTTTAAAGTTAGAAAAACAGGAAGATACTATACCACCTATCTGTTTTTGCATTACAGTGCTTGCTCAAATTCAACAGCCAGTTAATATCCTACCACATATCTCTTGAAGAGACAACTACCTTCGTTCCAGCAGGTAGGCAGGCAAAGAGAAACAGAGAAGGAGAGGGCCCCACTACTGCCAGGAACGTCAGGCAACCATGAGGTGATGATCAGGCAGTTGTAAAGCTGTCTCTCTAAAATAATAATTGGTCGCAGCCGGCGCCAGGAAAAGGCAGTACGGGTGCATGATGCTTCCAGCTTTGTTCTTTTTGCTTAGGATTGATTTGACTATACAAGCTCTTTTTTGGTTCCATATGAATTTTAACGTATTCTTTTTTTTCTAATTCTGTGAAGAATGTCAATGGTAGTTTGATGGGAATTGTATTTAATCTATAAATTACTTGGAGCCATATGGCCATTTTCATGATACTGATTCTTCCTATCCATGAGCATGAAATGTTTTTTTCATTCATTTGTGTCCTCTTGGATTTCCTTGAGCAGTAGCTTGTAGTCCTTCTTGAAGTCTGGCACTTCCCTTGTTAGCTGTATTCCTAGCTATTTTATTCTCTTTGTAGCAATTGTGAATGGGAGTTTATTCATGATTTGGCTTTCTGCTTGTCTGTTGTTGGTGTATAGGAATGTTTGTGATTTTTGCACATTGATTTTATATCCTGAGACTTTGCTGAAGTTGCTCATTAGACTAAGAAGCTTTGGGACTAAGAGGATAGGGTTTTCTGGATATAAAATCATGTCATCTGCAAACACCAACAATTTGACTTCCTCTCTTCCTATTTCAATACCCTTTATTCCTTTCTCTTGCCTGATTTCCCTGGCCAGAATTTCCAATCCTATGTCGAATAGGAGTGGCAAGAGAGGGCATCCTTATCTTGTGCCACTTTTCAACGGGAATACTTCCAGCTTTTGCCTATTCAATATGATATTGGCTGTGGATTTGTCATAAATGGCTCTTATTATTTTGAGGTATGTTACTTCAATACCAAGCTTATTTAGAGTTTTTAACATGAAGGGATGTTGAATTTTATTGAAGGCCTTTTCTACATCTATTGAGATAAACATGTGGTTTTTATCTTTAGTTCTGTTTATGTGATGAGTTACGTTTATTAATTTGCATATTTTGAACCAGCCTTACATCCTGGGGATGAAGTCTACTTGATATAGTGGATAAGCTTTTTGATGTGCTGCTGGGTTAGATTTGCCAGTATTTTTTTGAGAATTTTTCCATCAATGTTCATCAGAGACATTGGCCTCAAGTTTTTGTTGTTGTTGTTGTATCTCTGCCAGGTTTTGGTTTCAGGATCATGCTGGCCTCATTAAAATGTGTTAGGGAGAAGTCGCTCCTTTTGAATTGTTTGAAATAGTTTCAGAAGAAATGGTACCAGCTTCTCTCTGTATCTCAGGTAGAAATCAGCTGTTAATTAATCTAGTCCTGAGCTTTTTTTTTTTTTTTTTTTTTTTGGTTGATAGGCTATTACTACTGCCTTAATTTCATAACTAGTTATTGGTCTATTCAGGGATTAGGGTTGATTCCCAGTTCTGTCTTGGGAGAGTGTATGTACCAGGAATTTATCCATTTCTTCTCAATTTTCTAGTTTATTTTCATAGTGGTGCTTACAGTACTCTCTGATCATTGTTTGTATTTTTGTAGGGTCAGTGGTACTATCCCCTTTATCATTTTTATTGTGTCTATTTGATTTTTCTCTCTTTATTAATACAGCTAGTTGTCTACTTTATTAATTGGTTTAAAAAACTAGCTCCTGGATTCATTTATTTTTTGAAGGATTTTCTGTGTCTGTCTCCTTCAGATCTTCTCTGATTTTGGTTTTTCTTGTCTTTGGCTAGCTTTGGGGTTTGTTTGCTATTGATTCTCTAGTTTTTTAGTTGTGATGTTAGGATGTCAATTTGAGATCTTTCTAGTTTTTGATGTGAGCATTTAGTGTTATAAATTTCCTTTTAACCCTGCTTTAGCTGCGTCCCAGTGATTCTGGTATTTTGTCTTTTTGTTTTCATTAGTTTCAATCAGTTCAAAGAACTTCTTGATTTCTTCCTTAATTTTATTATTTGCCCAGGAGTCATTCAGGAGCAGGTTTTCAATTTCCATTTAGTTTTGTGGTTTTGAGTGAGTTTATTAATCTTGAATTCTAATTTGATTGCTCTGTGGTCTGAGAGACTGATTGTTATGATTTCAGTTATTTTGCATTTGCTGAGGAGTGTTTTACTTACAATTATATATGATAAATTTTACAGTCAGTGTGCCATGTGGTGCAGAGAAGAATGTATATTCTGTTGTTTGGGGTGTACAGTTCTGTAGATATCTATCAGTGCCACTTGATCCAGAGCTGAGTTCAAGTCCTAAATATTTTTGTTAATTTTCTGTTTGATGATCTGTCTAATATTGACAATGAGGTGTTAAAATTTCCCACTATACTTGTTTGGGATTCTAAGTCTCTTTGTAGGTCTCTAAGAACTTGTTTTATGAATCTGGGTACTCCTGTATTAGGTGCCTGTATATTTAGCCTAGTTAGCTCTTCTCGTTGAATTGAACCCTTTACCATTATGTAATGCCCTTCTTTGTCTTTTTGGATCTTTGTTGATTTAAAGTCTGTTACGTCAGAAACTAGGATTGCAACCCCTGCTTTCTTCTGCTTGCCATTTGCTTGGTAAATTGTCCTCCAATCCTTTATTTTGAGCCTGAATATGACATGAGTCTCTTGAATACAGCACACCAGTGGATCTTGACTCCTTATCCAGCTTGCCACTTTGTCTTTTAATTGGGACATCTAGCCCATTTATATTTAAGGTTAATATTGTTATGTGTAAATTTGATCCTGTCATCATGATGCTGGCTGATTATTTTGCAGACTTGTTAATATATTTGCTTCATAGCATCATTGGTCTGTATACTTCAGTGTGTTTTTGTAGTAGCTGGTAACGGTTTTTCTGTTCCATATTCAGATCTTTCTTCAGGAGCTCTTACAAGTCAGGCCCGGTGGTCATGAATTCCCTCATATTTTCTTGCCTGAGAAGGATTTTATTTCTCCTTCACTTATGAAGCTTAATTTGACTAGATATTAACTTCTGGGTTGGAAATAATTTTCTTTAAGAATGTTGAATATTGCTCCCAATCTCTACTGGCTTGTAGGGTTTCCACTGAGAGGTCCACAGCTAGTCTGTTGGACTTCCCTTTGTAATTGACCTGGCCTTTCTCCCTGGCTGCCCTTTGCATTTTTTAATTCATTTTAACCTTTGAAAATTTGATGATTATGTGTCTTGGGGTTTATCTTCTCATGGAGTATCTCACTGGGGTTCTCTGGATTTACTGAATTTGAATGTTGGCCTGTCTTGCTAGGTTGGGAAAGTTCTCCTGGATGGCACCTTGAAGCATGTTTCCCAGCTTGGTTCCATTCTCCCCATCTCTTTCAGGTACTCCAATCAGTTGTAGGTTTAGTCTTTGTACATAATTCCATAGTTCTCAGAAGTATTGTTCATTCTTTTTCATTTGTTTCTCTCTCATCTTGTCTGCCTGTCTTATTTCAGAAAGATAGTCTTCAAGCTCTGAGATTCTCTCCTCTACTTGTTCTACTCAACTATTGATACTTGTGGTTGCATTGTGAAGTTCTTGTGTTATGTTTTTCAGCTGCATCAGGTCATTTACATTTCTCTCTAAACTGGTTATTCTGGCTAACAGCTCATATAATATTTTACCATGGTTCTTAGCTTCTTTGCATTGGGTTAGAACGCACTCATTTAGCTTAGCAAAATTCATTATTATCCACCTTCTGAAGGCTACTTCTGTCAACTCATTCATCTCAGCCTCAGACCAGTTCAGTGCCCTTGCTCAAAAGGTGTTGTGATCATTTGGAGGAGAAGAGGCACTCTGGCTTTTTAAATTTTCAGTGTTTTTGTGATTTTTTCTCATCTTCATGAGTTTATCTACCTTTGATCTTTGAAGCTGCTGACTGTTGAATGGGGTTTGTGAGGTCTTTTTTGTTGAAGTTGTTGTTGCTTTCTGTTTGTTTTTCTTTTAACAGTCAAGCCTCTCTTCCATGGGTCTGCTGCAGTTTGCTAGGGGTCCACTCCAGATCCTATTTGCCTGGGTCCCTCCTGCACCTGGAAGTATCATCAGTGGAGCCTGCAGAACAGCCAATATAGCTGCCTGCTCCTTCCGGGAGCTCCATCTCAGAGGAGCACTAACCTGATGCCCACTGGAACTCTCTGGTATGAGGTGTCTGGTGACCCCTGTTGGGAGTCTCACTCAATCAGGAGGCATGGGATCGAGACCTGCTTAACAAAGTACTCTGGCTGCCCCTTGGCAGAGTGGGTGCACTGTGCTAGGGGTAATACCACTCATCTAGACTACCTGGCCTCCTCAGAGCCAGCAGGTGGAAAAGATTAAGTCTACTTAACTGGAGACCACAGCCACCCCTCCCCACAGGGACTCCATCCTAGGGAATCAGAATTATTTCCATAAACCCTTGGCTGGAGTTGCTGAAATTCCCACAGGGAAGGCCCATTTGGTGAGGAGGGATGGATCCAGATCCCACTTAAAGAAGCAGTGTGGCCACAATCTGCCACAGCTGCTGTGGTGCACTTCGGGGAATTCCTCCCAGTAAAAACTGCCCAGTCTCCCCACCAGAAGGGAAAAATGGCTGACTGGAGCCGCAGTGATGGGAGTCACCCTTCCACCCCACTCCCACCCGAACTCGGTCATCTTAGGCTGTCTCCAGCCTGCTGTGGCTGGCCACAGTACAAGTGGTCACCAAAGGTGTGCACAGTTCTGTGCTTGGGACCAAGGCCCTGGTGGCATGGGCACAAGAGGAGATCTCCTGAGCCACAGGTTGAACAGATCCATGGAAAAAGCATGATTTCCCTGGCAAGGTAGCACAATCACTCACCACCTCCCTTGGCTGGAGATGTGTGGGAGCTCCCTTTTCCCCAGAAGCTTCCAGGTAGGCCATCACTCCACCCTGCTTTCCTCACTCTCCTTGGGTCACACCAACTACCTAGTCAGTCCCAATGAGAGAACCTGGATACCTCAGCTGAATGTGCAGGATTTACTTGCTGTTTTCATTCTTCTCCATAAGTGCTGCAGACCAGAGCTGATACTAATCAGCCATATTGGCCCCTCCTCACTAAAGTCTTTTAATAAAGCTTTGCTCCTGCTTTCCAAAACTTGCTTTGGTCTGTCACTCTGCCTTACGCTCCTCAGTCGAATTCCTTCTTCTGAGGAAGCAAGAATTGAGGTTTCTGCAGACCCATATGGATTCACCACAGGTAAGACTTTTGGCCAAATATGTAAACCAGCACACTGAGAATTATGCTAGTTTGCCAATCATAACTAAAAATGTACTGTTACTACGATCCTGCCTTGGGTACAGAGGTTTCACTGATTCTTGGAAAATGGTGTCTGAAAGGTCAAGACATCAGTGAGTGAAAGAGTTTTTTTTTTTTTTTATATGAATGTGCAGCTGTTAATGAAGCTGTAACCCCCAGTCTAACATACCCAATTCCTAGGAAAGGTAACATTTGTACAACTGGATGAAAGCCTCTTTCAATTATCTATTCATTTCTAGGTATCTATTATGAGTCTTAGCATTAATCCAAATATCAACAGCAGTGTTTTGATCATGGTGTGCTGATACATGCTTCCCAAAATAGTTACAATAAATAGGATGAAGGCAGAAAATCAGACATGATCTGCTGGTGAGGAAAGCCAAAATAAAATAAGCTTCCAAGTAAAATGAAGGCTGCCACAACTATGAAGCAACACAAATAAAAACCACTGGCTGCAGAGCCTTTTTCTGCAGAAGACAGAAAGCAGTCACATGGCCAGACAAATCAAGGCACAAAGGATCGGCCAAAGCAGTCTTCATTCAGCACTAGAGTGGTTCCTGCCAAACAAAAGGCATGTGGAACATGACTCAATCTGGCTTATTGCAAGCTTTAATGAAGAATTTCAATTTGTGATGAAGAATGCCAAATGGGTAGTTTTGTGATGTAAGTGATACATTAGGGAAATAAGGGAAACATGAACAAATACATGAAATTGTTAGAATCCAAGCATTTAAAGGGTTAATCAAGGCAGTAATCTTTCATTAACTTCACACATTTTGCTTTTCTCCAAGTTGGAGCCACCTAAGAAATGCCAGTAAGCCAATGTGATAAAGAAATAAAGTGTCGCTCTGTGATTTGGTTTGGTTTGTTTGTTTGTTTCTGGGGTCTGGGGTGGCATTGCAAATCACTGCTCCCTCAGCTACATCCTCAAGATAGTCCTAACTAAATAAAGGCCTTTGGTAATTACAGAAGTGTTTATTTTCAGCAGTGCCTGTACCTTTTCCTTTAGCTAAATCATCTATAGAGGTCTCATTCTTTAGTCTAGACTGTGCTATGTTTTAAACAAACTGCAGTACCTACATTTGAGAGGACCTTGATTATCCTTTGCATTTAGGAGTCCCTAGCCACACTTCAGGCTCCCAAGCTACCTTTGAAGGAAGATTTATGTGTTTTAAGTACAATTTGGCATACAGCAACCTCAACAGGAGATTGTAAACAGAGACCAGATAGAGGTAATCCAAGTATTTCACTCTGACAACAGCCAACACATAGTCCTGTGTGTCCTGAAAGACTCAACATTATTAAGAAACCCTATTGGGTGCAGTCCCTTAAGCCCACCTCAAAGGTCTCAGGCTACCAATACACACACTCTGTTTATAGGGTTTATAACTCTTCCTTAGATTCAGGCACTAAAACATTCTGAGAACATACCAATGGTGTGGTTCAAATTCTCTTTTTTGCATTTGACAAGTGAATTCTGAAATATCAGGTTGACCCAGCAATGTAATTTCTAAAAGTAGAGAGAAGTTAAAACTAATTTATAAGCGTTTAAAGGTGTATTTCTTTTCCTTTAATTATAAATAATGCTTTTAGCAGATTACTTTTACCAAAATTAATAGAAATAACTTGGCATTACGGAAAAAGTAAAAGCTGCCTCCATTGTCTTTAAATTCCTCTTCCAGAGGCCCTTTAACAGAAGTTAAGGTGTTTGGTTTATCCTACTACTTTGGGATGATATACTTCCTTTTCAATTCCATTGGGAAATTCCATTAGAAAAGGGCATTATGCCTTTTTTCCTCTCTCTTTCTGTGTTCTACATTTTTTAAATAATGTAAAATCAGGTCTCCACAGTCCAAATAAATGAAGTATTATAGCAATTATTCAGGGGAAAACAGAGTGTTAGAGGTGATTTGGGAAACATTCTCTTTTTGCTTGGGTTACGTACAGGGTTGCTTCAATTACTTTAGCACTTTGGCATACTATTTGCTTCTGAGTCATTGTACGGTTAATCTAAAGCCAAAAATATCATATTGAAAAGCATTCTTGTGTCCTTTTACATACATGCCATTTATAAACTTTAAAAAATGTAGCCAGTTAAACACTTTAAACACACATGCATACACAGATACATATATTTTCCATAGAAGTTTGAGATTTTCTCTATAGATTTTTATTCACCCTCATAATTATTCATAATGAATTGCAGTGTTTTTCATATTATTTCCTCAGATGGTTTCTATTCAGTAATTAAAGAAGGAACCTTCACTCCATCTAAATTTCCAGCTAGGAACTGATGGCTCCTCCTACCACAACAATTCCCAAATTGAAATTGAGAGTTTACAGAATAGAAATTTCTGGTTTAAGTAATATTCTGGCACTATAATGCTCTGTCATATTAGAACTTACATAGCAAAAAAAAAAATTAGTTGATTCAATGTATTTGCTCACTCCATTACTATTTAGCATTTATACAATGCCAAGGATTCAAAATCATTTAATTCAGCTCTGCTAACTAGCAGTTAGTTCCATACTTTCTTCTTCTAGTATATCGTATCATTGCAGTATAATGTAGTATAACGATAGATGCCATTAAGTAGCAGCAGGACCACAGGCACAATATCAAGTTGAGAGAAGAAAAGGGAACCCTTTGTATATGAGTCACAAAATTCTATCACTTACAGAAGTTATTTGGTTCTAAACCACAAATGTCCAATAATAGTAAATAGGAGAACAAATTTTATAATAGGGTATTATAAGAAAAACGAAAGTGCCCAAGGATGTCATCTCCCTACTATTGGGTTGGTGCAAAAGTGATTGTGATTTTTGCCATTACTTTTAATGGTAAAGAAAGCAATCACTTTTGCACCAACCTAATAAATATTCATAAATTTTAAACACTAAATATAAAAGTGATATGTGAATATTATGAAAATTTTAGAAACTATAAAACATATTTGGAGAATGTAAAAATCAGCTCTATTTCACTACTCAGAGGAAATCACTGTAAATATTTTGGCAGAAGCCTTTTCAGTTTTTTTCTATGTATGTAGATGGGCTATGCAGCTTATGCATAATTAATGTAACGTGTGATTTATTCTACAACCTGCTGTTTCCTCTTAGTATACAATGAGCATTTATCTTTGTTGTGAAACAGTCTTCAAAAACATGTAGAGAAATCATATCATGTAAATATACCATAACTTATTTAACCAATTCCCCGTCACTGTATTCCTAAGCTGCTTCTAATTTTTCTACCTTTACAAATACTGCAGCAATAAATATTTTAGTATCTGGCTCGGGATATTTTCTTAAGATAAACTCCTATGTGTAGAATTACTCTTAAAAAACATGCATATTTTAAGGCATTTGATAGACTGCCAAAATTCAGTCTAGAAAAGTTGTTCTAATTTACATTCCCACTAATATTTTATGATGGTGCACATATGCTAATCTTTTAAATTATTGCCACTCCAAAATATTAAAATTGGTATTTCACTTTAATTTATGTTTACTTGATTACTACTACTAAAGTTCATCATGTATTCCGAATTACTTCCTTTGCCACAGGCCTGTTTGTATCTTTTGTCATGTTTCCACTGGGATAAAGAATTTTAAGAACACTTCTTTTCTTTATTTATTTACCTATTTATTTTTGAAACAGGGATTCACTGTGATGCCCCAGCTGGAAGGCAGTGGTGCAATCATGGCTCACTGCAGCCTCCACCTTCTGGGCTCAAGTGATCCTCCTGCCTCAGCTTCCTGAGTATCTGGGACTACAGGCATGCATCACCACACTTGGCTAATTTTTTTACTTTTTGCAGAGACAAAGTCTTGCTGTATTGTCCAGGCTGGTCTTAAATGCTTGGCCTCGAGCAGTCAGCCAGCCTCAGCCTCCCAAAGTGCTAGGATAACAGGCATGAGCTGCCACACCCAACCTAAAATATTTCTTGATACCTCCTAAAATAAGAAACCAATGCACAATTCAAAAGAACTTGCCTCTTCTGATTAAAAAGCGAAATAGTGTATCCCAGCTTTATTACTTGCAATATTACAAGACTAAGGTAATTATAAGTCTAACATCTTTTAATATTGCATACAAACTACGTTTTAAAATAATCAAGCTAAATCTTGTTGTTATTCTGCAACTCTGAATATTTTGTATTTGACATCTTCATTTGAATGTTTAATAGGCATCTCAAACCTAAAATGTACAAAACAGAGAACCTGATTCTTCGTCCCTATCCTGACATGCTCCTCTTCCAGTCTATTCACCTAGTTATCAAGGGCTGATCCAGTTCAAAGACAGAGAGAGGAATCGTCTTAACACATCCCTTTCCCTCACATCTCATTCCCCATTTATCAGCAAATCTTTTTGGCTCTAATTTTAAAACATCCACAAATCTGACTACCTCCTACCCCGTGCACCTCTCCCTTAGTTAAATCCACTATCAGCTAGACTCCTGTTTTCCTTGTTTCTGATCTTACCCTCCTAAAATTTTACTCTTCCCATAATGGCAAGGTGGCCTCTTTAGACATAAATCAAATCATACTATTGTCCTTTCCACAACCTTCCAAAGGTTTCTCAACACACTCAGGATGAAGTGCAAACTGCTTACTCCAAGACCCCACATAATTTGGTTCCTCTCCAACTGTATCTCCTAGCACTTTCTCCTTGCTCATTCTAGGTACACAGGTCTCCTTGAAAACATCATTTCTGTGCATTTCTGTTCTATGGCCTAGAACTTGGCGTGGGTTCTTCGTCCGCTTCACATAGGTCTCTGCTGTTATGGCAACTCCTCAGAGAAGCATCCCCTGACAACTGTATTGTCTAAAATACCATTCCTGCCTTGACTCTCAACTCCTTTATTCTGATTCACTTATACTGAATCATTTATTACCACCTGATGTGTGTGTGTGTGTGTGTGTGTGTGTGTGTGTGTGTGTATAATGTAGACTCCATAAGGGCTGGAGCTTGTTTTGTTTACCCATCTTCTCAGCTCTTGTAACAATAGTGCATACTTAATAAAAACGTGTTCTTCTCTCCACTCCCCTTGACCCTAAAACCTATGCTAGAATAATACTGACCCATAGAGAGAGGTCTGTATTATTTTCTATTACATTCCATATGTTTTCCTCAGTTTCTTCCAAAAGATTTACTCACATTATTTGTCAACATAAGTGCTGGCCATTGGTACAAAAAGGGAGCACAACTGATCATACAGTCCATTCCCCTGGCTTAGCTGGATAATACGTTATTAAACTCCTTTCACAGAACAATCAGAGGAATCCCAAAACCTGCGGCTAAGTTTCAATTGTATTTGAGTTCACGAATGACAATTATTTAGTAATAAGGAGAATTAGGAAAGCCTATTTGTTGTTGATTTTTAACTCATGTATAATAACATACTATTTTACTTTAAGACACTAATATAATATTTGCAAAGATGCAGGCTCATTCCAAACTATTGAGGGGGCAAACACTGACTTGGTTATTCCATTAGCTATAGCTAATTGAAAAAGATAATGTACAAACTCTAAAGTTATTTTTTTCTGTTACACTTTTCTTAATTCTTTTCCCTATGTACTACTAATAGCTGCATAAAATTCATACCAGCACCCTGAACTCTGAGAGTTGTTTGAAATAGGCAGTTTCTATTCAGACAAGATTTGACCGGCATAGGCAGCACTCCATCTTCCACATTCTGTAGAAGACTCTGCTAATGGCACACCAAGGGAGAGCCAGGGACAGAGCTAATGCTCACTTACAAAGACACGAACAGAAATCCATTCACTACTGGTAAAACAAACAAACAAATGCACGGAGCACAGGAATCACTGGAGCTGGTACTTAACACATATGTCATTCAAGAAGCCATATCTGCACCCTGATGTTCACTGTGACATTATTCACAATAGCTAAGATACAGAATCAACCTAAGTGTCCGTCAACAGATGAATGAAGAGAGACAATGCGGTACATATAAACAATGGAATACTATTCAGCCTCAAAACTGGAGGAAATTCTGTCACTTGCGACAACATGGATGGATGTGAAGGATATTATGGTAAGTGAAATAAGCCAGGCACAGAAAGATAAATACTGCATTATCTCACTTACTCTATGTGGACTCTAACAAAGGCAAACTCATAGAAGCAGAGAGTAGAATGGTGGTTATGACGGGTTGTGAGGAAAAAATGGGGCTTGGGAGATGTTGGTGAAAGGACACAAAATTTCAGTAAGATAAGAATAATTCAAGAGATTTGTTGAAGAATGCTATTATTAGATAGAAACAATATATTATATTCTTGAAAAATACTGAGAGTAGGTTTTAAGTAGTTCAACACGAAAAAAGTATATGAGGTTATGCATATGTTAATTAGCTCAATTTAGTCATTCCACAACATATACATATTTTGAAACATCATGTTGTACACCATAAATATATACAATTTTGTCCATTTTAAAAAATAAATAAATAAAAATTTTAAAAAGAAGCCATAAATAGGATTTAGTCCTGGCTATGACAGCAATGTCCATCTCCACACAGAAAAGAAAATTCTAGTCTTTTGAAGACTCAACATTTTTATTTTGAAACTTAGAGACTCCACTCCATCCTTTGGTTCCCTAATGTTCATATTCTTCCTGGAAACATGAGTAGGAAAGTTTGTCCAGCATACCTGACTGGCTCCCGCCAAGTATCACAACCTCCAAGGATGGCAGACCTCCACTTTCCTCTGCAAGCACCTGCCCTAGGAAGGAAGGTTCCTATTCCATCTGAGAACCAAAGTCTTACGAAGCAAACTTGTTTGTTTTTTCGGAAAGCCATCTACTTGCTAAAGAGTGGTGACACACTTAAGCAATCAATCACTATATCTGGCAGTTCCGCACCAGTTCAGTGGTGAAGGCGGTAGGTGTTGTCATTGTTTTCTTTTTGCACCCTCTTAATACAGATGCTACCTCCCAGCCTAACGAATGAATTATAGTTTTCTGATCCATACACAGCCACTAGCTTGTTCCTATTTATTATGGAAACCCCACTTTCTTGGGTTTACATCTGCCTGCAAGTCTAAGAAGCTATTGGGCTTCCTCATCATCTTAGGCAAACTCACTGGAATATGGACTCTTCACATTATTTTTAGCTGCCAGTCTGACTTTCCTGTTAGAAAATAACTTACTTCTAAAATAAAGGCAAGTAAGTAAAAGTAAGTACTTAGTTATTTTTAAAGTTTTTTATTCTCCTACTTTGTATTTCTCTTTCACTGAGATATTTACAAACAAGAGAATATTGGTCTCTGGCAGCTCTGATCAAAAATACTTTTACTTTTTTTCTCTGGTATCAAATTCCAATTTTATACTAAAATTAAGGAGAAGGTGCAATTTTCTTCTCAAGATTTGTTTTTCATACCATTGCAATAAAATATGTGATTTTCTATGGAAAGTGTCTTGACCTGATTTTACATTGCAACAGAATGAATGTTTTATGAACAGAGTACAGAATTCATTTGAATATTTAGGATAAAATACTAGTCTCCAAGAATATCACAGTCATTTCAAGCTCAAGATCTACGGTCTAATTAATTTTTTCTCTGGGTGGATTTTTCTTTTTCTCTCCTCTCCCACACCATCTCCAGCTTCTGCTCAAGTATCTAGGGCACTCTATGGTAAGCACCAGAGGTGTGATGTATCACAGGGCTGAAAGCAGAAGCAGAGGCTTCTCGATGGATTTGGTCTGTAAGAGTTGAAGTCCTGGGAGAACGAAAAAGGAACTCAGGGCGTCCATGAATATTTGGAGAGAATTTCCATGGCAGAAATTTCAGTTTAAGGGAGTAGTGTTTCTTCCTGAAATAAGATTTTTTTTAAAAGTCTAGCCTAATGAGAGAAGAAATATAGTCTGTGAGAGAGCAGAGAGGTGGTCATAGGGCAGAAACCAATTGTCTCAGCAAGAGCCTGAAACCTGTGCCACGGGCTAGAATGTCCCTTCTTCCTCACGCCCCACCACTAAGCTCCCAGAACTCATATGCAGCCCTGAGAACACAGGAACCTACATTTAATAAGATTAAATTTCCCTCACCCTGATGGAAAAAGGGGGAGAGGGTAGCAAGTAGTGATCAAAATTTGTGTTACAGGAAAATAAAGTTATAGTCTTGCCTACCTCGATGTGAAGACTGTTATTACTACCAATACGTTCACTGATTAAACTATAAAAATATACTTTGAAATATCAAATAAGTTTTTTCTATTATATGCTAAGGACCATGTGGTATATAGCTGGGGACAATGTGAATAGAATTCCTGCTCTCAAAGAACTCATAGCTTTTTTTTTTTTTTTTTTTGAGACAGAGTCTCACTCTGTTGCCCAGGCTGGAGTGCAGTGGTGCAATCTCAGCTCACAGCAATCTCCATCTCCTGGTTCAAGCAATTCTCCTTCAAGCCACGGTGAGCCACCGTGCCCAGCCCTTATCACATATTAAAGACATTTGGCATATATACCAAAAGTTTAAAAATGGATAGAAATTAGACAATCAACAAGGGGTGGGAGGCATTCCTGTCAGACACGTGGCATAAGAACAGTGCACGGAAGATATGAGCATGACAGCTCCTCAGTGAGTGAATCAGACTTTGTCTTAGTCTGTTAGAGTGCTATAACAACAAAATGCCTTAGATTGGGTCATTTATAAACAACAGAAAATTATTTCTTATCATTCTGGAGGCTGGGGAGTTCAAGATCAAGACACCAGCAGATTCGGCATCTGTTCCTCCTAGACATTGCCTTCCTGCTGCATCCTCACATGAAGGGAGGAGGAAACAATCTCCCTCAGGCCCCTTTCATAAGGGCACTAACCCATTCATGAGGGTTCCACTCTCAGAACTCATCATCTTTCCAAAGACTCCACCTCTTAAGTCCATCACATTGGAATTAGATTTCAACATACAAGTTTCTATTTTGTCATAAAGACACATGCATTCATATGTTCATTGCAGCACTGTTAACAATAGCAAAGACATGAAATCAATCTAAGTGTGCATCATTCAGGGATTGGATAAAGAAAAGGTGGTATATATCCACCATGAAATACTATGCAGCCATAAAAAGGATAAAATCATGCCCTTTGCAGTAACATGAATGTACCTGGTGGCCGTTATCCTAAGCAAACTAATGTAAGAATGAAAAAGCAAATACTTCATGTTGTGACTTATAACTGAGAGCTAAACATTGAATACAGATAATCATAAAGATGGGAACAACAAACACTGGGATTCACTAGACAGGCCAGGGAAGAAGGGGGCGTGGGCTGAAGAATCACCTGTTGGGTACCATGTTTATGGTCTGGGTAACAGGATCACTGGGACCCCAAGTCTCAGCATCATGCAATCTAACCATGTAACAAATCTGCAGGTGCACCCTTCAATCTACAATAGAAGTGGAATTTTAAAATGCACATATGAATTGCAGTGGAGCACAGAAATTCCCCTCAGAATGCAGATTTCTTAAAAATTTTCTAAAAAGATCATCAAGAATTGGAGTTTTCAAACTATTTAATAGTATACACTTTTAAGCAGATAAAAGCAACCTAGATGAGGTGAAGATAATCCACTGCCGCAGCTCCCCAGGTCCTCTGAGGCACCTGGACAGAAATGCTGGGGCTCCACAGACCCATTTGGGACAATCTAATGACACATTCTATGTGAGGAAACTAAAGCACAGTGCTGTGAAGTGACTTCTCAAGATCATTCCTGCCCCCACCATGTGCTGGCCCAATGCTCAGCCCTCCCCGATAGCCAGCATTTATCCTCTCACTTCTCCTATAAAAAGATTGGGCTTTTTTCCCAATTCAAGGCAAAACACCAAAAATCTGGGGTGTTTTGGAAACAGAAGAAACGTAACTCCCAGTCATCCTCGGCTATTTAAATGAAAGCAGGATTGGCAGGAAAACGTAAAAATGAAAAATGCCAAAACCCTAACTTCAAATTAAGTTGTAGGTTCCAAGAGCCTCTCAACCTGACTCTTAAAAGAATTGCTAGAAAAACCACATCCTATCATTTGATTTGCCAGGCTTATCATGGCAGCGGTACAAGCAATAAAACTGTGAAAGAGTATGCAAAGGAAAAGAGGATTAATACGAAAATCCAGCGGCCTGGTTCTGGATAATTGGGAGTTGACCATAAACACCTCAGCCGTCACACAGCCTCTTTGGTCCTTGGATAAAAATATTTTATTGGCAAATTGTTTCATTTTAGGAAAATTATATTCTGCTTTCAACAACTGAAGGTTAGCTTCCCAAAATGATTTTCAGGGTGGTAAAAGAATGTGAATAATGATAAGGCACAGTGGAGAGAACACAGCCTCTGCTTGGCCCAGTGCTGTGTACTCGTGGCATTGAATACATACTTTTTAAAGTTTGTTTTAGTTATTCTGTGAAGAACCTCCTACTCCATCGCCTGCCCAAAGAATGAAATTCCATAGTACGCTTCTTTTCCTTCATTAAAATAAAACTTCTGCAAAAGGGCAGTCACATATTTAAACCAAACTAAACTCTTAAAATATTGAACAGTGCACACTTGACATTCTCAAAAGCTATGTTTCCAAAATCCTCACTAATGCTCAAATTGTGGGGTGTTATTTGATGATAAAAGCAAATTTAGAATTGGCTTGTAAATGAGTTTTGTTGGGTGTTCAGAAGACTGACCTTAAAATGGGATGCGGGTTTCTTGTAAAAATCTGGATTTCTGGATTATCTTAAAATTGGAAGACACGGCAAAGCAGCCCACAGTTCTACCTGGCATCCATGAACTGGAGCTCTATAAGGCTTCTGCTCCTAAATGGTTACAGGCCCACCAGTTCACCCCATTCTCTGCCCACATGACTCCACTTATTTGCAGTTGCTTCCTGGACCCGTTAGCATTTGAGTTTGTAACCCTGGCATGAGAATATATAGTTATTCACTTAAAATGTACAATCGTCGTGAGTAGCAAACAAAGCTGGTTTGAGTTGTTGACACTGGCATTTAAGTAGATTCACTCACCAGCTTCTGACTGCGAGTCCATACCCACATCGTGGCTGCATAACACAACATTCAAATTCATGTTTTTGTGAAATTAAACGTTATTTTATTTGGGTTGCTTTCATATTTTCAGAACTGCACATCTTAAACTGGTGAACAGCAAGAATCTTCCGTGTGCTATAAAAATTTCTGGAAGACAGAGGGATGCTGGGATTTTTTAAATTTTATTTTAGATTCAAGGGGTACATGTGCAAGTTTGTTACCTAGACATATTGCATGATGCTGAGGTTTGGGCTTCAGTTGAACCCCTCACCCAAATAGTGAACATTGTACCTAATAGGTAGTTTTTCCACCCTTGCCCACCTTCCTCCCCTTTTTTGGAGTCCTCAGTATTTATTGTTCCCATCTGTAAGCCCATGTGTACCCAATATTTGGCTTCCACTTATAAGTGAAAGCATGTGGTATTTGGTTTCTTGTTTCTGCGTTGTTTCTCTTAGAATAATGACCTCCAGTTGCATCCCTGCCACTGCAGAGGACATGATTTTGTTCTTTTTTATAGCTGTGTGGTATCCCATGGTGTAAAGGTACCAGGTTTTCTTGGGATACAGGTTTTAAAAGGTTGATTTTATAAATGTATCAAAGGAAAGTGGAAATTGTCATTTACTCCTATTAGAAATGCCATCTTCCCTAGCAGTAGCTGTCAAAGTGTTCTTCCCCATTCCCCACCAGTGGCATCATCAATATTTCCTGGACACTTCTCACAAATGCAGATGCAGATTCTTTTTTTTTTTTTTTTGACAGAGTCTCACCCTGTCACCCAGGCTGGAGTACAATGGCACAATCTCGGCTCACTGCAACCTCTGCCTCCTGGGTTCAAGTAATTCTCCTGCCTCAGTCTCCCAAATAGCTGGGATTGCAGGTGTGCACCACCACACCTGGCTAAGTTTTTTGTATCTTTAGTAGAGACGGAGTTTCACCATGTTAGCCAGGCTGGTCTCAAACTCCTGACCTCGTGATCTGCCTGCCTTAGCCTCCCAAAGTGCTGGGATTACAGGCATGAGCCTCCACACCCAGTCTCAAATGCAGATTCTTAAGCAGTACCCCAGGCCTACCCATCAGAAACTGGGAATGGGGCCCAACAATCTATTTCAACACACCTTAATGAAGATCCTGACACACACCAAAGTTTGAGAAACTCTGGCCCAGAGCTTTACTAGTAGGACGTTCTGAGTGGAGATACTGATCTCCTCAGCCCTCGGGGACAGAACAAGACCTGGAGTATTCAGAGCCCCCAAGACACAGTCACTAGCATCAAGCCACCTCATCTAGGATTGGCACCTTCTATGTTCCCAATTTGTCCCCAGAGACAGCAAGCAAGATGGGCATCACACAGCACTTCTCGTTCCTCCTCAGTACAAGGAGTTTGGCCAAAAAGATCTTCTAGCACATGCATGTCTACTTTGCGGCAAGCAGCTTTTCTGAACAAGGGCCAGGGAGATGACAAAGCTTGTATCTATCACATGTGCTTAAGCAGCAAGGCAGAGAGCTCAGTGCACAGAGCCCAAGAGCCAGTCAGGGGTGGGAACTGGAAAGTCAGGAAAGGGCAGCAAGGCAGAGGCTCCTGGAAAGCTCAACAGTTTGGGGGTGGGGGCAGGTCCTGACTCTTGAGTCTTCACGTAGGTTGAATTCCAGTGTCTATTGCTAGCCAATGGTCAATCTAGTGTTGTCCACACTAGTTGCATGAGGACTACTTCAACAACACACACATTCCCAAAGTTAGAGCTTCATTAGTTTGAAATACTTCATATAAAAATGTTCCATTTGATTTGGAATTCATAAGAAATTTTCAGTGAAAGGAAAGGAAATTTATCAGATACATTAAAATATTATTTCAATTCATATATTTTTGATTGGATGACAAATTATTTTGAATTGTTTCTCATCCACAAGAAACATTTAAAATTGAAGATTTTTTTCATCTACAAGTCTTGAGTAAATCTTCCATGTAGTCATTGCAAATGTTAAACCCAATAAACTAAAGCAAGCACAAATTTTTCATTAAAGCATCTGCAAATATTGTATTTGGGAGTGCTTTACAAATTCAGTCTTTAATATCTGCCCTTTCTTTGTCTTTTGTTTTTCTTATAATTATGCAAAGTTAATGAAATACATTTTTCACCAAAATCCACATAGACACGCCCAAAGTCCATGCAGCGTGTGCCAGAATGTGACATAAATATTATTCTTGTGACACTTCATGGCATGCCATGCAATCAGCACATTCTTTGAAGTATTGAGTCAAATCTAAGGGGCATGAGTTGCCTCAGGGTATGCAGCCCTGATGGGTGAGACTCTGTCAAAGGGACTGTGTCCCAGCTAAAGTCGAATCCTCTTGGATCTTTAATCTGGGCTTCAAAATTCTAAGAATTGATGAAATTTTATAAGGCGACATGGTCTGTGAAGCTGTTCTTTTACTATCAGATCATTTGGAAAAATATACAGAAAGCACCCCTTCCCAGACAGTGGTTTTTAACACTTCGAGGTTAGGCTGGATTGAGAATCTGAATAAAGATAGGAAAGAAGAGTATTGTAATGAAATTTCAAGGATTTTGTGGACTTCACAGATAGCCACGTCTGTCCACTTAGCAATGCTGTCTCCTGATAAAGTGAGTAGAGATGATAGGACCCGAACCTTTGTCTCCCATACCAAATGTGTCTGAACAAAATTTGTAATTATGATTATCTCACACATGATAGGCCAGAAGGGGACTTTCTCATACACTGACTCTCTTGATTCCCACAGCAGCCCTGAGAGGTATACAAAAGGTTTCATCAGCCTACCTTTTCTTATAAAAGAAGAAACTCAAGATCACTGCTATCACTCCCCTACTTTTTCCCCACTTCTTGTAAAACCCATAAAGCCAATACAAAAACAGACATTTTTTGCATTAGAGCGCAATTACTCTGGGTCTTACATTTTTATTATACATTATTTCCAACAAAGCTATGATTCTTTCATAATTGTTTTATTTGCACATCTTAATCAGTTCTCCTATAATAGAGCTCCCACACATTGGGTCTGATTTGCTTATTCTTACCTACACTGTAGAATCTTCACTGTAATTTTTTTCCTAACAGTAACTTGACAATTAGAGTAATAGATGCAACAAAAGAAGGAATAATAAATTCAGTAGGGCCACTTAATGTTGTTGAACATGCAACATCAATCTCAGACATCTACCAGACTCCACTATAGGCATACACTCACAACAGTCACCATATCCAAAAGGGACATCTGATTGCTTCAAAGACAGATAAGTTATTGTGTGATGTTATACTGTTTGCTTTGTGGTGATCTAATAGTGCTATTCAGGCAAATTTTAAAGTACGCTCTCTTTTCATCATTATCTGAGAGAGAATAATTTTTTAACATACAAATATATCAGTAATCGTTAGCAATGTTTCTAAATAATTAGCTTTTTTTGAAATAACTAAATAGTCAACACTGAGGAAAATCATTGAAATAAAAGAATCCATCCAGTAAAACCTTATTGCTCTCACAATTTTACAAAAATATGTCATCAGGCTGAAACACTTAAATTCAGGGATTTCAAGAAGCAATTTTTCACTGGCACCTTCTCAGGGAAACGCATCTCCCTATTTATCAACCATTTCCTGCTCCCTTCAACCTTCTACATATTATGGAAACTTTTTCAGAATATGGTGTTACATATTTGCCATCCTTTGGAGGGATTTAAATTTATCCTTTAAAGGGATGTTTATATTTTAAGAGAAAATTCTGTAAAATAAAACTCTGGAATATTCAAAGGAATAATTATTAAGTACCGGAATTTCAGGCACTGTCAGGCAGTAATAGAGACCTTTGGAGGCAGGAGGACCTTCACAGAAGTCTATGTATCTGATACCTACTGATACAATTAAACCTAAGTCCCAAACTGCTTGGAAGACATCGAGACCACACAGCACAATGGACATGATTAAAGGACAGTATGAGGTTTTGCAAAGGGAGACCACCTCATTCCTTTTCTTTCCTTTCTTTAAACTATAAAAGTCTGAACCTCATGAGGTAAATGTATTTCCAATGGCTAGACTGAAAACACAATCAAAATGAAAACTTCTGTTGTCTTTCTCACTTGCATCTCTTTGGGAACCCTATGGAGGAAGATCCTGTGCCCAAAATGACTTTCTAGGTAAACCCTGCTGTGTAGCTTATGTGTTCAAATCCCAGCTTGTTACTTATTTGAATGAGTTTCTTAGCAGCTCTGTGCCTCAGTTTCCAAATCTATGATGTGATGACAATAACAATACCTACCTCCTAGCCTGAGTACAAGGATTGAGTTAGTACCTGTTAATGCTCACCTTGTAGAAGTCCTCAGCAGAGGTTACCTGTGTTTGTTGTTATTAACCACCCTGTGTGTCTGCTGCTGCCATCCTGCCAACTGAACTTCCTGGGGAGATCCCTGAAAGGAACTCGGGAGAGATCACACTGGCCTCTCCTCACTGGGCTGCTGTCCACAGCAGCCATCCCCAAGGAGCCTTGACAGCTTTTCTGCCACCTTTTTTAATACCATCACCCTCAGTGACCCCCACTGTGGATGCCGCCAGCACTCTGCCACAGCCAACACCTCAGGGGTGCCTTCTCTGCTTCAGAAAGAAAAAGGGGAAAAAAATAAACCTGCATGCATGCAGATCACACACCTGTATTCCATTATCTCTCTGACTCCCAGCCCAGAGAACCAAGGAAGCCCAGAACCTCTGAGTCACATCCTCTTCCTCTTGTCTGTGGAACCCAGTGGGGCTCTCTCACCAGGAGGAGGGGGTTCAGGTAAGAGACTTGGATCAGCTCTGAACACTGAGCAGTGAATGTCCTCCCTGCCTGGAGGGGAGCACATGCACACAGCAGCAGACTTAGAGCCGTTATCCTGCAGGAACATTTTCCATCTCCAAATGTGTGTCCATGCCCCAAACCCCAACTTAGACTCAATTAGACAATCCTTCAGCTGGGGCAAAAATCCTCTTGGCACCAGATTATCAATTAAAAACCATGAAAAAAAAAATCTCTCCTTGCCAGGAGCAGGTCTGGATTTCAGGCCTGGCAAGGTTTCCTGTGCAACCAATCCTGAATATGCAGTGGTAGAGAAAATTTGAAATTGATTCTAAAATTTGCTTAACAGACCTTTTTATTATGGTTTACCGTAGCTAACATTAAAAATAATGTGCTTAGCCTGAAACATGGTAGGACGAGACGTGCAGTCTGTCATCATGCTATCTCTTGTTCTCCACCTCAAACTTGGCCTCAAATTGCTGGTTCCTTGAACACACCACATTTTCTGCGACCTCTGAGACTTTGCAAGCACTCTTCCCTCTGCCTGAGAATCTTCTCAGTTTTCAACATGTGCATTCCCTTAGCTTATCCCTGTCATCCTTAGGGTTTCAGATTAAATGCCACCCACCACGTCTACCGTCTAAGGCCTTTCCTGGCTCCATAAAGTATGTCAGATCACTTTGCTGCTTGTCCCCATAACATCTTGTGCCTCCGCTGATGTCAACTCTCAGCACAATCTATTGTAAGCCCCTGTTCTATGTTTGCAAATTCAGAAAGATGAGGACAGTGTCAACTCTTACACACCAGGTGGCACATAGTAGCTGCATTAAATTTTTTTTTCCAGACAGTAAGCCAATTGCCTTTATTTTTTTTAATATATATATTTTATTGCATTAGGTTCTGGGGTTCATGTGCATAACATGCAGGATTGTTGCATAGGTACCTACATGGCAATGTGGTTTGCTGCCTCCATCCCCCTGTCACCTATATCTGGAATTTTCCCCATGTTATCCCTCCCTAACCTCCCTACCCCCACTGTCCCTGCCCTAATCCCCCCCAAGACCCCAGTGTGTGGTGCTCCCCTCCCTGTGTCCATGTGTTCTCATTGTTCAACAGCTGCCTATGAGTGAGAACATGCATTGTTTGATTTTCTGTTCTTGTGTCAGTTTGCTGAGAATGATGGTTTCCAGGTTCATCCACGTCCCTACAAAGGACATGAACTAATCGTTTTTTATGGCTGCATAGTAGTCCATGGTGTATATGTGCCACATTTTCCCTGTCCAGTCTATCATCGATGGGCATTTGGATTGGTTCCAGGTCTTTGCTATTGTAAACAGTGCCGCAATGAACATTCGTGTGCATGTGTCCTTA